>CM044015.1:45381106-45611449 GCA_024085815.1 Flaveria linearis | reverse complement strand
TGGTGGTGACCAACCTTTTGGAAATCTTCTCTGATGGCCCTTGATTCTGCTGAGGGGTCATCATCCAATGCCTCATCTCAGGTATCCACTGAGGCAAAAGCCAAGCTTTGTTCTGAATCATGCATAGCAGCATTTGCTTCTATTAGAGAAGCAAATGTAGCTTTAATAGATAAAAATCTTGAGCTTGAGCACACTATTTCCAAAAGAAAAGCTGATTTTGAGGCTGCACTAAAAGATAAAAATGATGAGATTTACAAGCTTAAATGCCAAATCAAAGATGATAAAGCTAGGGAAGATGTACTTCTAGAGAAGTACAGAGACCTCAAGGAAACTCTTGCAACCACCCAAGTTGAGTGTGATCGATGGGTGCAATCATGCAAGGGTTTTGAAATGCTTCTTAGTAAGCAATCAGCTTCCAATGTGAAGTTTGGCATTGGTTATAATCACACTGCTCCTCCTACAGATTCACTTCAAGAGCAGAAGTTGAATCTGATAGGGAGAGCAATAACCAATCCTTCTCATATGTGACCTACTATCTTCTGAATCAGCATCATCAGAGATAGAAGTCAGCATTAACTCCTGATCAAAACCTCAGCTGATGCTACAACAGCTGATGGTTCAAATGCTGACTGTCACATGACCAAAAGGCTGATCAACTCAGGTGTTGTCACTAGAAGTACTGAAGGTACTGGAGAGCAAGTGACAACATCTGAAGTTCAAACCTCAAATACTGTTAGCACTAAAGAGAAGAAAACTAACAGTAGGAAAGGTTTGAGACAGCTAAAGAGGATACCAGGAAAGCAGGCACTAGGAAGAAAATTGCTAGTACTGATGGGAAACAGCTGAAGAACAAGTCTTCAGAGTTCATCCTCTTCAGCTGATGATCACATAAGATGAAGAAGAAGCCATGTGAATATGTGGCTTGTTCAATCATCTTACTGATGATTGCTGGTACAAAAGGGGTTCCAAACTCAAACAGAAGGAGAAAATCAATGAGGACATCACATAAAATGAAGAATGAGTTTGAAACCAAGTTTGTACTAGCAACATCCAAGCCTAAAGAATAATCCCTAAAGCCCAACAGCTAAAGCTCTTAAAACAGAAGGAGACTAGGGGTTACTCAGAGCAACAGCTGAGCGTTGCTCAGAAAAAGATGGTACAAGTTTTCATCAGGGAATCCATCATCTACAAACTTCCATGTGTTCTGACATGAGTTCTGAGAGAGTCTTTTATCACAAACATCAGACACAAGCTGGTGATTAGCATGGTTCAGCCAACAGTGTATGTGAGGAAAGAGCTTCAAGCCACTTAGGATGATCTTCCTGTGTTAGAAACCACATGAAAAGGAAGCCCAAGCCAAAGGTCCTCTTGCTGCATGCACATCTTCTTGCACTCCAGATGAACAGAGCTATGACACTTTTACTGTAAACATATCCCTCAGGTTAGTGCTGCATGTAGCATGAGAACAGATTCCAGAAACCAACATGGCTCTACTGTCGGTAATTAAGGATTACATGAATCCTAGCATGAATGGAGTGGTGGAGAGAAAGAACAGGACTCTCATTGAAGCAGCAAGGTCCATGTTGGCTGACTCAGGGCTTGCCACTGACCTTTTGGGTTGAAGCTATCAATACAGCTTGCTATGTACAAATAGAGCTTTAGTGAATAAGAGGTTGATGAAGACTCCTTATGAAGTTCTTCATCATTTGGCTCCTCTGATTTCATTCTTTAGAGCTTTGGGTGTCCATGTTTCATTCTCAACACTAGCAACCCACTCCAGAAGTTTGCTAGTAAGGTGGATGCAGGGTATTTTGTTGGTTATTCATCAACTTGCAAGGCATACAGAGTCTTCAACTGTAGAACAAAGGTGGTTGAAGAAACTCTGCATGTAAGTTTAATGAATCTCCAAAGGACAAGATTCCACAAAACCCTGATGGAGTTGTTTGATCTGGACATACTGCAATATGTTCCTTATCAACCTCCAGCTGTTGAGCCTGTCAACAGATCTCCACCTGGTGGTACTGATGATGATGTAGTCAGTACTCACCTCTTCAGGTTTAGTGACAACCTGCCTGACTCCACTAAACCTGATGCTCCTGTAGCCTCAGCAGCTCCATCCACTACAAATGCTGATGAGATTTCTGCTTGCTCTACTCGTTTGAGCTGCCATCTTCTACATGGTTTCAGGAATCTCCATCACCATCTGTTGCTGCTGATGGGTCTACAAACACTTGCTACAGATATCATAGTCTATCAAGAGCTCAAGAATCACCCCACATCCAAATCATGGTGATATTCATGCTGGAGTTTCAACCAGGAATCAATTGTCCAACTTCTGCTTCTATGCTCTCTTCATCAGTCAGCAAGAGCCAAAGAACTATCATATTGCTTTAAGAGACAATGGATGGGTGGAAGCTATGCAGCTTGAGCTTCTTCAGTTCAAGAAACAGCAAGTGTGGGAGCTTGTTCCATTACCCAAAGGTAAGTGTGCTATAGGCACCAAGTGGGTATTTAGGAACAAAACAGATGAGAAGGGCCAAATTGTCAAGAACAAGGCTAGGCTGGTTGTTCAAGGGTTTGCACAGAGAGGAAGGCATCGATTATGATGAGACTTTGCTCCTGTGGCCAGACTGAAGCAATCAACTATTCTTGCTTATGCTGCCTTTCACAGTCTTAAGGTTTATCAAATGGATGTCAAAAGTGCCTTCTTATATGGAAAAATAAAGAAGAAGTTTATGTGTGTCAACCACCAGGCTTTGAGGACAATAAACATCCTGATTGGGTGTACAAGCTTGATAAGGCTCTTTATGGGCTGAAGCAAGCTCCTAGAGCTTGGTATGAGACACTATCAACTTTTCTTTTAGAAAATAAGTTCACTAGAGGCACCATTGATAAACCTTATTCATCAGGACTGTAGGACAACATAAGCTCCTTGTTCAAATTTATGTAGATGACATCATCTTTGCATCCTCTGATCCAAAGTTGTGTGATGAATTTACAAAGCTCATGAAGCTAAGGTTTGAAATGAGTGCTATGGGAGAATTACAGTTCTTTCTAGGTTTGCAAATCAAATAACAGGATGATGGAATCTTCATCCATCATCCAAATATCACAAAGAGTTGTTGAATAAGTTTGATTTACAAACCTGAAGCCCTGTTCTACTCCATGAGCAGCATCACAAACTAGATGTAGATCAGAAAGGTAAAGCGGTTGATGAAACCCTTTACAGATGTATGATTGGGTCTTTGATGTACCTTACAGCTTCTAGAGCCAGACATCATGTTTGCAACATGTGCTTGTGCTAGATTTCAGGCTGCACCTAAAGAATCCCATTTGATTGCAGTCAAAAGGATCTTTAGATATCTGCAAGGTACCCAATCACTAGGTCTTTGGTATTCAACTGGGCATTCTTGCAAATTAGTTGCTTTCTCTGATAGTGACTATGCAGGATGCAAAGTCACCAGAAAATCCACTTCTGGTGGTTGCCAATTCCTAGGCAATTGTTTAGTTTCTTGGCAGAGTAAGAAACAAACATCAATTGCTACATCCACTGCTGAAGCTGAGTACATTGCTGCTGCAAGTTATACCTCTCAGATACTCTGGCTTCAGAATCAACTTCTGGATTATGGCATTACTGAGACTAAGACTCCATTACTAATGGATAGTGCTTCAGCTCTTTGTATTGTTAAAAATCCAGTCCAGCACTCTAGGACCAAACATATAGAGATCAGACATGTTGACCAGCACCTTGGAGTAGTTTTCCTGACCAGATAGCTCATCTGGTAGACTACTCCAGTCAACAACACTTGGAGTGAAAAAGCTGTGTTGTTGAGGTTGTGTGTGATGATGAGATTGGAAAGATTGAGGCCCAGGAAGAGCATGAGGTGGTTTGACCAAGGTGTGATTGAGTTTGACAAGGCTGAGGCATGTATTAACAGGGGTAAGGATATGGCATATGACCTTGTGGCACAAAATAAGCAGGTGGTGCCTGTACTTATGATGGGTGGCCAGAACTGGAGGAAGGTTGCCCTCTTGCTGTGAGCTATTGCTGGGAAAAGTCACAAAGGATGCAGATGAGTTAGATCCAATGATCTACACTCTCTTGCAAAGTGTCCAAGCCTTTGGCACTTGTGACACCTCAACTTGCTCTTGTCAAACCAACTTTGGTTTCGCCAGAGAGTCCTGGAATTTCCTACCAGTTCTTTTGTAGAACTTCTGAGAGCGATATTTATCATTGCCATTTGGTTCAAAATATCCATCTCTTCAGATCATCATCTGGAATGCCCTTCAAGTCCTCCATCAGAAAACACAAGTTGTCACCACTACCTCCTGAACTACTAACACCAACCAAAAGCTTGTTCTGAGTTGTAGAGAAATCAATATGCTCATCATAAAACTTTCTGATGAGAGCATATTCTGACTCCTGACTTATCAAGGCAGCATTACTTGGACAAAGTCATCAGCGAGCTGCCAGAAGTGGACAACTTCCTCTTTTGCTCTATCTCTCTCTTAAAGTGAGCAGTTTCCCATGAAGTTAGGTGAGAGATAGAGTTTCCAGGTCTGCACTGGAGTGTAGGACAATGGTATAAGTGTCCCAGCTCTCAGGCAGTGACCGAGGAACCTTTGGTCATCTGGCTGTTGGAGTACTCTTGTTTGACCATCTTCAGCTCAGAGATCAAACAAGAGAACCGCTCAAACTGCTGGGTCAGAGTTCTACCCTTTCTATATGAGAATGTCTCATATTGTTGGGCAAGGATTTCCCTATTGTTTGCTAAGACCGAATCAGTTCCTCCCAATTGTTCCTTAGAGCACCCATAGGTCATAAGCAGACTCATGATGCAAGAGCCCTGAATAAATCTCATTAGGAATAGCCATGGCTAAAATTCCATGGGCTCTAGCATCAATTTCGAACAGCTTTAGATCTTCGTCCGAATATTGTTCAGGTTTTCTTCGCAACCTGTTCATTAGATTCAGGGACGCTCACCATGGGCTTTGTGGTCCATGCACCATTGACTTCCCAACCACCACTCTTGACAGCCAAGTGGTGAAGCATACGTCTTTGCCATATGTTATACCGTTCCTCACAGCATCGGAGGCTTGGTTGAGGAACCAGTATTGTGAGGATCATTAGTTGGTGTCGTCATCTCAGGTTTTAGTCAAAACAAGTTTAAGCAAGAAACGTAACTCAAGACCACTAGAGAACCTCAAGATTTTGGCCGGAAACAGCAGAAACTCACTCTCTATGGCTAATTCTTGCAAATTGCTAATTCGATCAAACGTAGAGATCAAAGAGCAGTTTCAAATGATCAATAGTGAAATCGATCAATGATTAACCTGCTCTGATACCATTTGACAGGATCTCAGCCTCTCGTTTGATCAATCAGATTGGTTTGCAGCGGACTTAGCACGAAATTAGCAATTAAATCAAGAATACAAAATGTTTTGCATGTAACAGTACAAACATAGAGAGATAGAGAGTTCTGCGAAAAATTAATTTTTCTATTACTCACAACGTTTCGGCAATTAAAACAGCATGGTTCACCATCCTTTTATAGGCGGCAAAAGGATGGTGGATGATGTCCTTTGACAGGACATCAACCGATTATTAAAATACAACTGATGGAACATAAACTATTGAAGATGTCAACAACTGACATCTACTTACAAAAGTGTTTCTATCTTTTACAAGTACTGAAAAAGTAAACTACTGAAAAATCCTACAATGACTGAAGAACAAACTCTTCAGTCATTTATAACTACTGATACTATAACAGCTGAAGAACAAGCTCTTCAGCTATTGTACAAACTACTGAATAAAATTACAAAACTACTGAAGAGAAAACCATCACAACACTGAAGAAGACTTCTTCAGCTGTTGTGACAAACTCTGAATCTTCAACACTTGGTTCTTCAGACTTGGGCTTCAGATGATGTATCAGCTGATGACTTCAGTAGATGTCATCAGCTGTTGTCTTCAGTCTTTGTCTTCAGACGTTGTGCATCAGTAGATGATCTTCAGTTCTTCACTTTGATCTTCAGCACTTTTCTTTAGTACTTGAAGTCTTCAGTACTTTAGATCCTTCAGCTATTGTACTTCAGATCTTTGATCTTCAGACTTTGTCAGAACAGCTGATGGAAGTCTTCAGCAGTTTTGTTGTAATGGCATGTGGGACTTAGAGGTTTTCCTGATCTTGGCTCATTGGTTCTTTTGGTCCAACAGTTGTGTTTTGTGTTATATATTATATAACTTAAATAAGAAGTGAAACGTAAAGAAAGGTTATGTGGCCCATAACGTGTACCTGGATAAAGTAAAGTCTTGCAAGTAAAGTCCTGCAGGCAAGGGATAAAGTAAAGACTGCAAGCAATGGCTAAAGGAGGGTGCATTTGTTATGCCCTCACCCGGATAAAGTAACTCGAACAGGCAGGTCTGTAAGCCCTGATTTGGCATGACAATAATGGCCCGATCGAGTACGACTGTAAGTCCTTAATTGGCGTGTCGGTAAATCCTAGGCGAGCCTAGGCACCGATTGTGACAAGAATTGACGGATAAAGAAGAGTAATAAATAACGAGAAATGAAAGAATGATAAAGTATCGATAAGTGATAGCTGTATGTATTGATGCTTGATAGACGAGAACTATTTTCAACTGATAAAGCTAATATCCTTACGAAAGTTATTTAGCAAATAAAAACCTAGAATTCACTCAGCGAAGCTGACTTTTGTATGCATATCAGTTGACGGTAAGAGTTAGAGCTACGGAATAGAGGCATGGGACTGAAGATTCTTGGCACTAGAGAAGACTGGCATCCCGATGAAGAAAGCTAAACAAAGGACTCTTAAATAGTTTTGAGGATTAAAAACAATTTTTATATTTACTTGTAATGAATTGAAATGACAGTATTTTTCCGCTGCAATATTTTTTTATACCTATATGAGTAAATGATTGTCTTAACAAATGTTATGCTGTGAATGGCCAACTGTGAGGTTCCCCTGAGAAGTGGGTATTACAAAAGGGCTAAGCTGATTGTTTATCCATAAACACATTGATGAATTATTACAGCATGACTACTTAGTTATGATGATCCATGTGGGTTATGGAAGGACGACCACGACCACGACCTCGTCCACGGCCTCTATAATAATTGTTGGTCGACTTGAACAAGTTGTTATGACCACTAAAATGGTTTTTATTATAATAACCACGACCACGGGCCGCGGCCACGGCCTCGACCACGAACTTGGCCTTGTTCCCATTTTTCAAAATTATTAGCAACATTTGCTTCTGGTATTGCTAGCGATCCTGTGGGACGAGTTTCATAGTTTTTCATAAGCAGCTCATTATGCTTTTCTGCTACGAGGAGATATGCATGAGATTGGAGTACTTATAAAACTTCACAAACGATATTGTTGAGCCAATTATATTTGAAGCATGAAAAGTGGAATAAGTTTTCTCCAACTTTTCCTCCTCGGTAACAAGATGCCCACAAATTCTAGTTTTGAGCATATTCTAATAAAGCAGATGTGTAATCATTTACTTTTTTAAAATCTTGGAACCTCAAATTGTTCCATTCATATTTGGTAGTAGGAAGTAAAACTTCCTTTTGATTATCAATCTATTTTTTATCCTTCCATAACCCCCATGGTCATCATAATTAAAGTATTCGTGCTGCAATAATTCATCAATGTGTTTATGGATAAACACATCAGCTTTAGCCCTTTCTTCTTCCGAACAATGATTATTATCATTTATGCTTCTGATACACCAGTGATTTTAGTGTCTCTTGATATTTGCTGACTAAGACATATAATTTTCCCCGGAATATCGAGAGCCATAAATTCAAGTTTTGATAGATTCGACATTTTTCTAAACAATAAAATAGATATTAGAATTATTTAGCATTATAAATAACATTTTAATAAATGTTAGTAATCGTTAGATTAGATATATGTTAGATGACATAAAAGTAAAAGTTAGATGCGTAAATAAATTAGTTAACAGAATAATAAGTTAGGAGCATAAATAATAAACGTTAGTTGATAGAATAATAAAAGTTAGAAGCTAAATAAATGTAGATTAGAAGCAAAATAATGTTTAACATGTTAGTAGTCCCAACTGTTATATTTATTATTAGTCCCAAAAATTATAATTTCTCCATAGTAAGGGGTACCCTGCACTTATTATCATCATAGTATTTAATATTCAATTTATATATATTTATGAAAAACTTACATTGATTTATGACAACTTCTTTTTTGATCTTCTTGGTTGAGCACCTCGTGCTGATAAGGTTAATAATATAATATTATTGAGTTGATGAAGATGAGAAGAAAGATGAAGAAGAAAGATGAAGAAGAAAATCAGAATGTTGGACCAAAAGAACCAATGAGCCAAGATCAGGAAACCTCTAAGTCCCACATGCCACTGCAACAACTGCTGAAGACTCCCATCAGCTGTTCTGACAAAGTCTGAAGATCAAAGTATGAAGATCAAAGAACTGAAGAACAACAGCTGAAGACTCTAAAGTACTGAAGACAAGTACTGAAGTCTGAAGTACTGATCATACAAGTACTGAAGACTTCAAGTACTGAAGACAAGTGCTGAAGAATCAAAAGCTAAAGAACTGAAGAACTGAAGACCTTCTACTGAAGCACAAAGTCTGAAGACAAAGACTGAAGACAACAGCTGATGACATCTGCTGAAGTCGTCAGCTGTTACATCATCTGAAGCCAAGTCTGAAAACAAGTGCTGAGCTCAGAGTTTGTCACAACAGCTGAAGAAGTCTTCTTCAGTTGTTGTGATGGTTTTTTCTTTTTTAGTAGTTTATTTTGTTTCAGTAGTTGTACAACAGCTGAAGAGCTTATTATCAGCTGTTATAGTTATCAGTAGTTATAAACGATAGGAACACTTTTGTAAGAAGATGTCAGCTGTTGACATCTTAGTAGTTTTATGTTCCGTCAGTTGTAATTTTAATAATCGGTTGATGTCAGAGAAAGGACATCACCACCATCCTTTTGCCGCCTATAAAGGATGGTGAACCATGCTGTTTAATTGCCGAAACGTGTTGAGCAATAGAACAATTAATTTTTCGCAGAACTCTTTTCTCTCTATGTTTGTGCTTTAATTGCAATATCTTTTATGGTCTTGCTATAATTGCTAATTACGTGCTAAATCCGCTGCAAACCAATCTGATTGATCAAACGAGAGGCTGAGATCCTGTCAAATGGTATCAGAGCAGGTTAATCATTGATCGATTTCACTATTGATCATTTGAAAATGCTCTTTTGATCTCTCTGTTTGATCGAATTAGCAATTTGCAAGAATTAGCCATAGAGAGTGAGTTTCTGTTGTTTCTGGCCAAAATCTTGAGGTCTCTGGTGGTCTTGAGTCACGTTTGTCTTGCTTAAACTATTTTTGACTAAAACCTGAGATGACGACACTAACTAATGATCCTCACAATACTGGTTCCTCAACCAAGCCTCCGATGCTTGTGAGGAACGAGTATAACATATGGCAAAGACGTATGCTTCACCACTTGGCTGTCAACAGTGCTGGTTGTTGGAAGTCAGTGGTACATGGACCATACAAGCCTATGGTGAGCGTCCCTGAATCTAATGAACAGGTTGCGAAGAAACCTGAACAATATTCACGAAGATCTAAAGCTGTTCGAAATTGATGCTAGAGCCCATGGAATTTTAGCCATGGCTATTCCTAATGAGATTTATTCAGGGCTCTTGCATCATGAGTCTGCTCATGACCTATGGGTTGCTCTAAAGGAACAATTTGGAGGAACTGATTCGGTCTTAGCAAACAATAGGGAAATCCTCGCCCAACAATATGAGACATTCTCATATAGAAAGGGTGAGACTCTGACCCAGCAGTTTGAGTGGTTCTCTTGTTTGATCTCTGAGCTGAAGATGGTCAAACAAGAGTACACCAACAGCCAGATGAACAACAGTTCCTCAGGTCACTGCCTGAGAGATGGGACACATATACCATTGTCCTACGCTCCAGTGCTGATCTGGAAACTCTATCTCTCACCAACTTCATGGGAAACTACTCACTTTTGAGAGAGAGATAGAGCAAAAGAGGAAGTTGTCCTCTTCTGGCAAGCTCGCTGATGACTTTGTCCAAGGTAATACTGCCTTGATAAGTCATGAGTCAGAATATGCTTCATCAAAAGTTCTATGATGAGCATATTGATTTCTCTACCAACTCAGAACAAGCTTTTGTTGGTGTTAGTAGTTCAGGAGGTGGTGGTGACAACTTGTGTTTTTTGATGGAGGACTTGAAGGGCATTCCAGATGATGATCTGGAAGAGATGGATATTTTGAACCAAATGGCAATGATAAATATCCGCTCTCAAAAGTTCTACAAGAGAACTGGTAGGAAATTCCCTGGACTCTCTGGCAAAACCAAAGTTGGTTTTGACAAGAGCAAGTTGAGGTGTCACAAGTGCCAAAGGCTTGGACACTTTGCAAGAGAGTGTAGATCGTCTGGATCTAACTCCTCTGCACCCTTTGTGACTTTTCCCAGCAATAGCTCACAGCACAGAGGGCAACCTTCCTCCAGCTCTGGCCATCCATCACAAGCACAGGCACCACCTGCTTATTTGTGCCACAGGGTCATATGCCATATCCTTACCCCTGTTACTACATGCCTCAGCCTAGTCAAGCTCAAGCACCCTCGGCTCAACCACCTCATGCTCTTCCTGAGCCTCAATCTTCCCAATCTCATCATCACACACAACCTCAACACATAGCTTTTTCACCCCAAGTGTTGTTGACTGGAGTAGTCTACCAGAAGAGCTATCTGGTCAGGAACAACTACTCCAAGGTGCTGGTCAACATGGTGGTGACCAACCTTTTGGAAATCTTGCTCTGATGGCCCTTGATTCTGCTGAGGGGTCATCATCGAATGCCTCTTCTCAGGTATCCACTGAGGCAAAAGCCAAGCTTTGTTCAAATCATGCATAGCAGCATTTGCTTCTATTAGAGAAGCAAATGTAGCTTTAATAGATAAAAATCTTGAGCTTGAGCACACTATTTCAAAAGAAAAGCTGATTTTGAGGATGCACTAAAATAAAAATGATGAGATTTACAAGCTTAAATGCCAAATCAAAGATGATAAAGCTAGGGAAGATGTACTTCTAGAGAAGTACAGAGACCTCAAGGAAACTCTTGCAACCACCCAAGTTGAGTGTGATCGATGGGTGCAATCATGCAAGGGTTTTGAAATGCTTCTGCGTAAGCAATCAGCTTCCAATGTGAAGTTTGGCATTGGTTATAATCACACTGCTCCTCCTACAGATTTCACTTCAAGAGCAGAAGTTGAATCTGATGGGAGAGCAATAACCATCCTTCTCATCATGTGACCTACTATCTTCTGAATCAGCATCATCAGAGATAGAAGTCAGCATTAACTCCTGCCAAAACCAATCAGCTGATGCTAAACAGCTGATGGTTCAAATGCTGACTGTCACATGACCAAAAGGCTGATCAACTCAGGTGTTGTCACTAGAAGTACTGAAGGTACTGGAGAGCAAGTGACAACATCTGAAGTTCAAACCTCAAATACTGTTACAACTAAAGAGAAGAAAACTAACAGTAGGAAAGGTTTGAGACAGCTAAAGAGGATACCAGGAAAGCAGGCACTAGGAAGAAAACTGCTGGTACTGATGGGAAACAGCTGAAGAACAAGTCTTCAGCAGTTAAATCCTCTTCAGCTGATGATCAGCATAAGATGAAGAAGAAGCCATGTGAGATATGTGGCTTGTTCAATCATCTTACTGATGATGATTGCTGGTACAAAAGGGGTTCCAAACTCAAACAGAAGGAGAAAATCAATGAGGACATCAATAAAATGAGGAATGAGTTTGAAACCAAGTTTGTACTAGCAACATCCAAGCCTGAAATCCCTAAGCCAAAGCTAAATCTAAACGAAGGTAGGGGTTACTCAGGCAACAGCTGAGGTTGCTCAGAAAAAGATGGTACAACATAGGAATCCATCATCAGCAAACTCCAATGTGTCTGAAGAGCTGAAGGCTTTATCACAAAATCAGACACAGCTGGTGATGATGGTTCAGCAACTAGTGGGAAGAGTCAACCACTTAGATGCTCCTGTGTTGAACCCACAGAAAAGGAAGCCCAAGCCAAAGGGTTCCTCTTCTGCACCATCTTCTTCACCTCAGGCTGTCACACTTAACACAACTGTTAGTGCTGCACCTGTAGCTGAGAACAGACCCAAAACCAGCAGGTTTGGGTCTCCAAGACCAACTAACACATGGTTGTGTTTGCAGGGTTCTTCAACATGCCATAGAAGCATCTGGTATGTAGACAGTGGAGGATCCATGCACATGACAGGAAGCAGCTCCCTTCTTAATGACTACTCTCAAGGAAAGAAGGGATTTGTTTCCTTTGGCAATGATGCAAAGGGTTACATCATCGGAAAAGGCTTTGTTTCCAATAGGGAAATAAGGTTTGATGATGTTAACCATGTTGAGAATCTCAAGTACAACCTCTTGAGTGTCAGTCAAATGTGTGACAAAGGCTATGTTGCCCTTTTCACAAGCCAGAACTGTCGGATTCTGTCATCCAAAGTTCTGAGTTTGATTGACAAGGCATTGGATGAACACACTCTCCTGAAGGCCAACAGGACAGGAAGAGTGTATGCTTTAGATCTTTCCAAAAAAATGGATCTAAAAGGCCATCCTTGCCTATCTCCAAGGCATCTCCTCAAGAGTCTACACTATGGCATAGAAGGCTGGGTCATGTTAATTTCAAGAACATGAATCAGCTTATAAGCCATGGTTTAGTAAGAGGATTGCCTCAGAAGGATTCAAGTGTGAAGATGACTGCACTACTTGCTTGAAAGGAAAACACAAAAGTTTCATTCCCTTCAATAGAAGAACCAAAGTCCACTGCCTGCTTGCAGCTCCTGCACATGGATCTCTTTGGTCCTGTCAGAGTGATGAGCATGGCAAAGAAGAAATACTGCCTGGTAATTGTGGATGATTATTCCAGTTTGTATGGACTTTCTTCTTGCACTCCAATGATGAAGCAGCAAAGACAATAATGAACTTTGTGTTACTTGTAGAAAAGCAGTATTCCCTACAGGTCAAGTGTGTGGGAGTGACAATGGAACAGAGTTTAGAAACCACACACTTGATGACTTCTACCTGTCCAAGGGAATTAGAAGGCAGTTTAGCATTCCTAGAACTCCTGAGCAGAATGGAGTGGTGGAGAAAGAACAGGACCCTCATTGAAGCAGCAAGGTCAATGTTGGCTGACTCAGGGCTGCCACTGACCTTTTGGGCTGAAGCTGTCAGTACAGCTTGCTATGTACAGAATAGAGCTTTAGTGAATAAGAGGTTGATGAAGACTCCTTATGAAGTTCTTCATCATTTGGCCCCTCTGATTTCATTCTTTAGAGCATTTGGGTGTCCATGTTTCATTCTCAACACTAGCAACCCACTCCAGAAGTTTGCTAGTAAGGTGGATGCAGGGTATTTTGTTGGTTATTCATCAACTTGCAAGGCATACAGAGTCTTCAACTGTAGAACAAAGGGGGTTGAAGAAACTCTGCATGTTAAGTTCAATGAATCTCCAAAGGACAATATTCCACAAAACCCTGTGGAGTTGTTTGATCTGGACATACTGCAATATGTCCTTATCAACCTCCATCTGTTGAGCCTGTCAACAGATCTTCACCTGGTGATACTGATGATGATGTAGTCAGTACTCACCTCTTCAGGTTTAGTGACAACCTGCCTGAGTCCACTGAACCTGATGCTCCTGTAGCCTCAGCAGCTCCATCCACTACAAATGCTGATGAGATTCTGTTTGCTCTACTTCGTTTGAGCTGCCATCCTCTACATGGTTTCAGGAATCTCCATCACCATCTGTTGCTGCTGATGGGTCTACAAACACTTGCACAGATATCATAGTCTATCAAGAGCTCAAGAATCACCCCACATCTCAAATCATTGGTGATATTCATGCTGGAGTTTCAACCAGGAATCAATTGTCCAACTTCTGCTTCTATGCTCTCTTCATCAGTCAACAAGAGCCAAAGAACTATCATATTGCTTTAAGAGACAATGGATGGGTGGAAGCTATGCAGCTTGAGCTTCTTCAGTTTAAGAAACAGCAAGTGTGGGAGCTTGTTCCATTACCCAAAGGTAAGTGTGCTATAGGCACCAAGTGGGTATTTAGGAACAAAACAGATGAGAAGGGCCAAATTGTCAAGAACAAGGCTAGGCTGGTTGTTCAAGGGTTTGCACAGGAGGAAGGCATCGATTATGATGAGACCTTTGCTCCTGTGGCCAGACTGGAAGCAATCAGACTATTCTTAGCTTATGCTGCTTTCACAGTCTTAAGGTTTATCAAATGGATGTCAAAAGTGCCTTCATATGGGAAAAATAAAAGAAGAAGTTTATGTGTGTCAACCACCAGGCTTTGAGGACAATAAACACCCTGATTGGGTGTACAAGCTTGATAAGGCTCTTTATGGGCTGAAGCAAGCTCCTAGAGCTGGTATGAGACACTATCAACTTTTCTTTTAGAAAATAAGTTCACTAGAGGCACCATTGATAAACCTTATTCATCAGGACTGTGGGACAACATAAGCTCCTTGTTCAAATCTATGTAGATGACATCATCTTTGCATCCTCTGATCCAAAGTTGTGTGATGAATTTACAAAGCTCATGAAGCTAAGGTTTGAAATGAGTGCTATGGGAGAATTACAGTTCTTTCTAGGTTTGCAAATCAAATAACAGGATGATGGATCTTTATCCATCAGTCCAATATTCAAAAGAGTTGTTGAATAAGTTTGATTTACACACCTGTAAGCCCTGTTCTACTCCCATGAGCAGCATCACACAACTAGATGTAGATCAGAAAGGTAAAGCGGTTGATGAACCCTTTACAGATGTATGATTGGGTCCTTGATGTACCTTACAGCTTCTAGACCAGACATCATGTTTGCAACATGTGCTTGTGCTAGATTTCAGATGCACCTAAAGAATCCCATTTGATTGCAGTCAAAAGGATCTTTAGATATCTGCAAGGTACCCAATCACTAGGTCTTTGGTATTCAACTGGGCATTCTTGCAAATTAGTTGCTTTCTCTGATAGTGACTATGCAGGATGCAAAGTCACCAGAAAATCCACTTCTGGTGTTGCCAATTCCTAGGCAATTGTTTAGTTTCTTGCAGAGTAAGAAACAAACATCAATTGCTACATCCACTGCTGAAGCGAGTACATTGCTGCTGCAAGTTGTACCTCTCAGATACTCTGGCTTCAGAATCAACTTCTGGATTATGGCATTACTGAGACTAAGACTCCATTACTAATGGATAGTGCTTCAGCTCTTTGTATTGTTAAAAATCCAGTCCAGCACTCTAGGACCAAACATATTGAGATCAGACATCATTTTATCAGGGATTGCTATGAAAAAGGTCTGATTGATCCTAAGTTTGTTCCTAGTGCTGATGAGCTTGCAGATATTTTTACCAAGCCTTTAGATAGTGCCACATTCCAAAACTTGGTACTAAGGCTAGGTATGCTGCAGCTAGAATAATTTGACCAATGCTGATGCTCTCATTCACTACTACTGAGCATTAGGTCCAATACAAGTACTGATGAGTAATTTAGTCTTCAGCTCTTTTACAATTACTGAAGATTAAATTGACTCAAAGTACTGCTGTACATTATTTATTGAAAACAACTGATGTAGTGAGGTGGATTACAACTACTGATGTATGATTTTCAAATAAATAAGTACTGAAGAACAAATTTTGCTCACAAGTACTGATGTGTAATCTTACACAAGTACTGAAGACAAAATTTGTTCACCAGCTCTTAAGAGTATATCATCAGCACTTGTGAACATCTGATCACAAGAGCTGAAGGCTAAATTCACAAAGCTGAGGGTCAATGAAACATCTGAAAGTCAGCCAAAGAGCTGATGAGTAAGTGTGGAGGCTAGCATGAAACAACTGATTTGACGGAAACAGCTGATGAGTAATTTCTCATCAGCTGATACCAACAGTTGCTGTTTCATACCCAAAAACTGAAGGACAAAACCATGTCTTCAGTAGTTTCATAACTACTGATGGCTATACCAAGTCCTCAGTTGTTTACAACAACTGAAGCAATACCATGTCTTCAGTAGTTCACAACTACTGACATCAGTAGTTCACAACTACTGACGGCTAACACCAAGTCTTCAGTTGTTACAACGTCTGAAGAAGAATATTAGGTCTTCAGTAGTTTATAACTACTAAAAACTGACAGTAACTCTTCAGCCGTTTACAACATCTGACGGACAAAACCAAGGTTTCAGTAGTTCTAACTACTGAAGACTAACACCAAGTCCTCAGATGTTACAACCACTGAAGGTTAAGACCACGTCATCAGTCGTTACAACAACTGATAACTAACACCAAACCTTCAGTAGTTTTCTTTCAGCCTTTTGCCCTACCCTATAATACCCAACGTTCAGAGCATTTACTCCTCACTTGACCTAACTTTCAAAACCTCTGAACTTCCTATACACCATTAATGGCGACCATGCAACTGAAACCTCGACACAACTGTGTCGCTCATCTCACCAAATCGCCATTATGGCCCAAATTCACCAAGCCGGCCGTCGATCTCATGACGACTCACCTTAAAAACGGCTTTTCTTTAAACCCCACCATATACACCCGACTCCTTGACGGAGTTTTGGACAACATAACCGTCCAAACCGGAGAGCAGGATGGCGAGGTCTCTCTCCGGTCCTCCGTCAACAACCACCCCGTGGTTATCACTCCAGCTACCTGCGCCAAACCCTAAAGCTGGAGGATGCCACCTACCCAACCTCCTACCCCAAAGGTGCCCTGGATCTATCCTTCACATCCAACGACTACCAGGGTGACCTCTCCGCCTAACCTTGTTGAAGAAACACTTCCTGATCCTCAACGCCTCATCTTCATATGGTGAACGTGTGTCTGGCTCCCAAAACCTCTTCGTGGGACCAGATGTCAACAAGGTGGCAACAGGTATTGTTTTCTATCTTTGAGAACCAACCTCTGAACTTAACTGATCTCATCTTTTTGGAACTTAAAGACATGGCCACAAACCATTTTCTAACCGATGGATCTTGTATCCACGGTTCATCATGGCCATGATAGAAACCAGCTTCAGGCTGAGGGACTAGTTGCACTGGGTCCCTGCCATGGCTGTTTTAGCCGACGTATACTCCAGGCACAACACTGACCAACACTCAAACAGATGGCCGGCTGCGAAAACCCACGCAGCAGGAACCCACAGCCTCCACCTCCAAATCCAAAGTCCCCACCAAACCAAAAGCCAAAAAGAGCCCAAAAAGGCTACTCAGGGAGATGAGTCCCTTGAGGATGCCCCTGCAACACAAAGGCAGGATGTGCCTGCTGGTTCGATTCTCCCAGCAGGTACCACGACTCCACCCACCACAACCGCACAGGTTTCCTCTCAACAGGGCCTGATGCAACCACTTCTGGGGCACCCACACTACTGGGGTCTATCTCAATTGAGAGGACTGCCATTGAACAGCACAGTCCTCCCCCTGTGCACACTGCTTCGAGCCCATCTCCTGATGAGACCACCCCACAAAGCCCTACATTGGTTATCGCCAAAGTGCTGACCCATCTGAGCACTCCACCCTCTCCCCAGAAACCTATTACAACTGGGGAGACTCCAACCGAAGAGGGGTGGATACAAGTGCCGGTGGGAGCCCACAGCACAGAGAATCACAAAGCCAATCTCCCAGTGTGGCTAGGGAGATAGGACAATCTGGTGAGGCTGCCACTTCCTCTGCATCAACATCTGAGTAGGGTGAAGCTGGTAACATCAATAAGACCTCACCAGAGGCAACTGCCGATGATGGATCCAATCCGGAGGCTGGAAGTCCCCAGTACCATGAACAAGGGGCACATGCTATATCTGAGCCACACTCAGAGCATGTACATCCTGACATTGTCAGGAGGTCAGATGATTCAGTTCATACTGATGATGACCTGAGCTTCTTCTACGATGTAGTAGCTCAAAACACTATCTTAGAAGATAAGATAAGCAGACTCAAAGAGCTGCTTGCTCAAATGACTCAAGATAGAAGTCCATCTGCCACCATGACCCCACAGATGGCACCTTCATCCGAAGGTCTCAAAAACACTGAGCCACTCCCACAAACTCGGGCCACCAGCCCCTGCTTTTGGCACTAGCTCTCAGGGTCAGAACCCCCCTGAGCAGCTGGATGCTATCCTCCAGAAATCCCTGCCTCTCATCACACCCATACTTAAAGATATAGTCATTCAAACCCTTAATGAGAGGCTTCCCACTTATATACAACCCATGGTGGAGGTTGCCATTACTAAGGGGCTTGCTGATAGTCAAACCCCAACCAATGCACCCAAAAAGGGGGAGACATCAGTGCAAGCCAAGAGGAAGAGGGGAGAGGAGGAGTTAGAGGCAGAGAAAGAGGTGTGGTTGAGAGGGAGATGGCTGAGGAGAGTAGTAGGTGAGGGAGATAGGGAAGAGGAAAGAAGGGAGGTTGATCATATAGAAGTGGCTGGAATCCAGAAGGATTTCAGTGTCACTTATAAGAAAAAGGGAGAGGAGGGAAAGAAGGTGGCTGACTTCGATCTAGCAGCCCTTGTCAAGGAGGCTGATGCTGAACAAAGCAGATCAATGGACTCTGCCATTGGTCAGCTGTTCAGGCAAGGCTTTGACAAGGACACAGCATTGCTAGATCAGGAGCTCAAGAAGATGGAGACTAGGGAGATCGAATACCGATGGTCTACTTATAGCCAAGAGGATAAAAGAGACTCGAGGCTATGAGTAGATTCATTTCGAAGTATCTGGGCAGGCCAGTCCTTGATGTCAAAGCATGGACCAGGGACAGAATCTTGGCTATAGCCGCCAAGATCTGTTCAGCTGGTGACTTCACAAAAGGACTGGTCGCTGAGGCCCTCTCAGAAGCCGGTGCTGGGAACAGGACCCTGCTAGTGAAACAAACCAAACCTGCTCTAATTTCTAGGTTGCTAGCAGTGCCTGCCAACATTCCCACACCAACAACCCAACCACAACCCACTAAACCAACCCCTTCACCATCAAAACCCGCAGCCAATGATCCACCCTTGAAGAAGAAGAGAAGGTGTTGAGGCTGCAAGAAGAAGAAGAAGAGGATGATGAGGAGGATAGACTGCCCCTTTCAACAGTCATCCCTCTACCAAAAAACCACCCCAAACCATCACTCCCACCTCACAGATGGACACTGTGAGGGTAAAGATAGAGGAAGAGGCGCAGCAGCAGCTTCATGATGCTAAAATGCTTAAGTCAATTGACCAAGCATATGCTGCCTCTACCTCTATCATGAACATGAAGAAAGAAACTCTGAGACTCTTCACTCTCAAACAAACCTTCCAATATAACAAAGAGAGAGTGAGGACTTGGCCTGATCCGAGGGTGGCTCACAGGATTACAAAGAAAGACATTCCTGTGAGGTACAAGAGCCAGATGAAGAGGATTGTAGATGAAATAATCACAGTGGCTCTTGTAGTAACACCCTGGGAAATTGTGGATGAGTTCGAGAAAGCTTATAAGTCTAAGCAACCACCTGAAATGATGTTGGAGAACAGGATGGTTAGAAAGGCTTAGTTATAAGAAGCTTGAGAACTTCCGCAAAGATGAGCTCAACTTGTTGCTAGAAGGCAGACATCCAGATGAATTTGCATATAAGCAAATCACAACAGTTGAGCTCAAGAATGGCAAACAGGTCAAGTTTGTCTCAGAGATGTACGGCCGTGAAGGATTGTTCGATGGTGGGGCTGAAGACATGACCAAAGAAGAACAAATGATTTTCGTCCGAGCCTACACCAGAGAATCCTACAGGCTAGTACATGGGAGGTAGGTTTCATGGATGGGACAACAGCTCTGTGTCCAATTCCCCAAAACAGAGCTCCCATCCATACTTAGCCAAACAAACACTAGAAACCTTCTCCCAGGCCAGTGCTTATCTGGGTCAACTTCTAATCTGATCTAGAAGGAAATAGACCAATATTTCTGCCAACAATAAGTAGGACAACAAATAATTAGAGGTTTTGGCTGCATTGGTTCAGGGGGAGTTTGTTGGACCAAAAGAACCAATGAGCCAAGATCAGGAAAACCTCTAAGTCCCACATACCACTGCAACAACTGCTGAAGACTCCCATCAGCTGTTCTGACAACTCTGAAGATCAAAGTATGAAGATCAAAGAACTGAAGAACAACAACTGAAGACTCTAAAGTACTGAAGACAAGTACTGAAGTCTGAAGTACTGATCATACAAGTACTGAAGACTTCAAGTACTGAAGACAAGTGCTGAAGAATCAAAAGCTGAAGAACTGAAGAACTGAAGACCTTCTACTGAAGCACAAGTCTGAAGACAAAGACTGAAGACAACAGCTGATGACATCCGCTGAAGTCGTCAGCTGTTACATCATCTGAAGCCAAGTCTGAAGAACAAGTGCTGAGCTCAGAGTTTGTCACAATAACTGAAGAAGTCTTCTTCAGTTGTTGTGATGGTTTTTCTTTTTCAGTAGTTTATTTTGTTTCAGTAGTTGTACAACAGCTGAAGAGCTTGTTATTCAGCTGTTATAGTATCAGTAGTTATAAACGACTGAAGAGTTTGTTCTTCAGTCGTTGTAGGATTTCAGTAGTTTACTTTTGTCAGTACTTGTAAAAGATAGGAACACTTTTGTAAGAAGATGTCAGCTGTTGACATCTTCAGTAGTTTTATGTTCTGTCAGTTGTAATTTAATAATTGGTTGATGTCAGAGAAAGGACATTACCACCATCCTTTTGCCGCCTATAAAAGGATGGTGAACCATGCTGTTTTAATTGCCGAAACGTGTTGAGCAATAGAACAATTAATTTTTCGCAGAACTCTTTTCTCTCTCTATGTTTGTGCTTTAATTGCAATAGCTTTTATGGTATTCGCTGCAAACCAATCTGATTGATCAAACGAGAGGCTGAGATCCTATCAAAGAAGATTGATGAAGAAGATGAATTGATAATAATTAGTTGATGAGTTAATGAAGATGTAATCACTTCTACTAGCTCGCATGCATATATATATACACATAGCACACATAATATGGCTAACATATGGTCCCACCTCTTTTGTTTTTTTTTATCAATGTGTATATATATGCATATATGCGAGCTGGTGAAATGCAATTCATCTTCTTCATCAATTATTCTCATCTTCTTCATCAATTATTATTCTCATCTTCTTCATCAACTATTATTCTCATCTTCTTCATCAGCTCAATTATTATTATAACACGTTATCAGCACGAGGTGCTCAACCAAGAAGCAATAAAGAAGAAGTTGTCATAACAATCAATGTAAGTTTTTCATAAATATATAAATTGAATATATAAATACTATGATGATAAATAAGTGTAGGTTACCCCTTACTATAGAGAAATTATAACAGTTGGGACTACTAACATGTCTAACATTTTTTATGCTCCTAATCTAACATTTATTTACGCTTCTAACTTTTACTATTCTGTCAACTAACGTTATTTATTTATGCTCCTAACTTTTATTATTTTGTTAACTAACATTTATTTACGCTTCTAACTTTTACTTTTATGTCATCTAACATATATCTAATCTAACGATTACTAACATTTACTAAAGGTTTATTTATAATGCTAAATTAATTCTAATATCTATTTTATTGTTTAGAAAAATGTCAAATCTATCAAAACTTGAATTTATGGCTCTCGATATTTCCGGGGAAAATTATATGTCTTGGTCAGCAAATATCAAGAGACACCTAAAATCACTTGGTGTATTAGAAGCAATAAATGATAATAATCAATGTTCGGAAGAAAAAAGGGCTAAAGCTGATGTGTTTATCCATAAACACATTGATGAATTATTGCAGCATGAATACTTTACTTATGATGATCCATGTGGGTTATGGAAGGATCTAAAAATAGATTTGATAATCAAAAGGAAGTTTTACTTCCTACTGCCAAATATGAATGGAACAATTTGAGATTCCAAGATTTTAAAAAAGTAAATGATTACACATCTGCTTTATATAGAATATGCTCAAAACTAGAATTTTGTGGCATCTTGTTACCGAGAAGGAAAAGTTGGAGAAAGCTTATTCCACTTTTCATGCTTCAAATATTAATTTGGCTCAACAATATCGTTTGTTGAAGTTTTATAAATACTTCGATCTCAATGCATATCTCCTCGTAGCAGAAAAGCATAATGAGTTGCTTATGAAAAACCATGAAACTCGTCCCACAGGATCGCTAGCAATACCAGAAGCAAATGTTGCTAATAATTTTGAAAAATGGGAACAAGGCCAAGTTCGTGGTCGAGGTCGTGGCCGCGGCCGTGGTCGTGGTTATTATAATAAAAACCATTTTAGTGGTCATAACAACTTGTTTAAGTCGACCAACAATTATTATAGAGGCCGTGGACGAGGTCGTGGTCGTGGTCATGGCCGTGGACGAAACGCACCACAAAGTAACAAGTTTAACCAGCAAAATAAGTTCACAAATGAAGCTGGAACATCTCAAACTAATGATAGTTCGTGTTATAGATGTGAAGTAATAGCCACTGGGCGAAACTTGTCGCACACCTTCACATCTATGTCAATTATATCAAGCATCTCTAAAAGAGAAAGAAGTGAACCATGTGATAAAATTAATGATGTCAACACGAAACTACACCACTCGAATTTTTTCAATGATGGAGAAATTTAAATGCTTTTGAATAATAATTTCTTTTATAATTATGTTTAATTATGTTTGTAATATATTTCTTTCTTTTCATGTAACATATTTTGTTTAAAATGTATAATATTATATGTGCTTATTATTATTATTTTTCTTATAATTGAAGATTAAAATGAATTCCAATGGAGCACAAGACCGAACAAGTAATGGAGATTTATGTATAGCAGATAGTGGTGCTACACATACTATTCTTAAATATCGAAATATTTTTATGAATTGAAACCGACAAAGGGAAATATTGATACAATATCAGTCCTACGGACTTGATTGAAGGTATGGGAAAAGCAAATCTAGAATTACCTAACGGTACAAAGATTTTAATAGAGAATGCTCTATTTTCCCCAAAATCAACAAGAAACTTATTAAGTTTCAAAAATATATATCAAAATGGATATGATACCCAGTCAAGAACTGTTGGTAACAAGAAATATCTATATATTGTGAAGGAAAATCACATATTGGAAAAATTGCCAATGCTTCATTCTGGATTGCATTATACATATATAAATGTGCCTCAAGCACATATGGCAGTAAAAGAGAAATATTGTGATCCTGGTATGTTAAACATATGGCATGATAGATTAGGCCATCCCGGATCTACAATGATGAAAAGAATCATTGAAAATACACAAGGACATCCATTAAAAAATCAAGGATTCCCCAAGCAAATAAAATGTAACTGTGTACATCATGTTCTCTTGGAAAATTAATTACAAGGCCTTCGCCACTAAAAATCGAAAAGGAAACACCAATATTCCTTGAAAGAATTCAAGGTGATATATGTGGACCAATTCATCCACCGTGTGGACCGTTTAGATATTTTATGGTACTAATAGACGCATCCAGCAGATGGTCTCATGTATGTTTATTATCAACTCGTAATGTAGCCTTTACAAAATTTTTGGCTCAAATTATTAAATTACGAGCATATTTTCCTGATTATAAATTAAAAGTAAGGCTTGATAATGCGGGAGAATTCACATCACATGCTTTTAATGATTATTGCATGTCTGTTGGAATTGTTGTGGAACACCCAGTTGCCCATGTACATACACAAAACGGTTTAGCGGAATCATTAATTAAACGTCTCCAGCTAATAGCTAGACCATTAATAATGAGAACAAAACTCCCTGTGTCTATTTGGGGTCATGCAATTTTGCATGCTGGATCATTAATTCGTATAAGGCCAAGTGCAAATCACAAGTACTCCCCCATACAACTTGTCTATGGTCAAGAGCCAAATATTTCCCATCTTAGAGTTTTTGGTTGTGCAGTATATGTTCCTATTGCACCACCACAACGCACCAAAATGGGACCTCAAAGAAGGTTGGGAATATATGTTGGATAAGAAATGTAAGGCCCACCTTTCTCAGGGGAAGCCTCACAGTTGGCCATTCACAGCATAACATTTGTTAAGACATTCATTTACTCATATAGGTATAAAATATATGTTGCAGCGGAAAAATACTGTCATTTCAATTCATTACAAGTAAAATATAAACATTGTCTTTAATCCTCAAAACTATTTAAGAGTCCTTTGTTTAGCTTTTCTTCATCAGGGATGCCAGTCTTCTAGTGCCAAGAAGCTTCAGTCCCATGCCTCTATTCCGTAGCTCTAACTCTTACCTGTCAACTGATATGCATACAAAAGTCAGCTTCGCTGAGTGAATTCTAGGTTTACTTTGCTAAATAACTTTCGTAAGAGATATTAGCTTTATCAGTTGAAAATAGTTCTCATCTATAAAGCATCAATACATACAGGCTATCACTTTATCGATACTTTATCATTGCTTTTCATTTCTCGTTATTTATTACTCTTCTTTATCCGTCAATTCACTGTCACTATCGGTGCCTAGGCTCGCCTAGGACTTTACCGACACGCCAATTAAGGGCTTACAGTCGTACTCGATCGGGCCATTATTGTCATGCCAATTCAGGGCTTACAGACCTGCCTGTTCGAGCATTACTTTATCCGGGTGAGGGCGCAACAAATGCAACCCTCCTTTAACCATTGCTTGCAAGTCTTTACTTTATCCCTTGCCTGCAGGACTTTACTTGCAAGACATTACTTTATCCATGTACACGTTATGGGCCATATAACCTTTCTTTACGTTTCACTTTCTTATTTAAGTTATATATATATAATATAACACAACACATCTTGAAGGCAATCCATCACTACAAGGTTATATCTCAATAAGGAAAACACGTTATCAATTCGTTAGAAAATCCCATTTCCCATATAAGATAGTAAGTAAAATTTTACTCTAAAAGAACTGTCATAAAAAGTATATATATTAGTATGCATACCGCCCCAAAACATTTAAAGCATGTAAAAATAGCTAGAACTCACCTGAACTCATCCAGTAGCTTAAATTCTAAGTCACTTAGGCTATAGCCTGAATACTCTAACTGCACAAAAGTTAACATGCAAAAACGTCATTTTCTTCATAGTTTCGCCCATAGTTTCGCTACAGCGAAACTGCAGTTTCGCTGGGCAGCACTTCTGCTAGTTTCGCTAGGCAGATTCGCTGCCTTGAGCGCCCAACTTTTGTTGGAATTCCCTAGTCTCGCAAAGTCTATAGGTCAGTCTGGGTATTTGCGAGATTACCGGCGAAACTATAGTTTCGCCCAGCGAAACTGTGGTTTCGTTGGAACTTCTCCTAGTCTCGCTGAACAAATATGCAGTTTCACTGGTTGAATGCTTAAATTCGCTGGATCGGGGCCCAGTTTCGCTGGATGAACAGAAACTCAGATCCAACCCATTTTTAACCCAAAATCTTAACTTTTTACGTCCAATCCTTGGTTTACCTTCCATGAAACCAAATCTAAGCTTTTTACACGTTTTCATATGTAAAAATTCGACCTTTATGTGTTTCTTTAAACTTTTCAAAACCCCAAAACCCTAGAATCCGGGTTTGATCTACAGAAGGCCTTAGAGGCCGATTCTTACCTCGTTTTTTTGCTCTTTCCTTGTGTTTTGATGCTCCAATCCAACAGAACTTCAATCCTTCCAACCTTCAAGCTCCAAATCTTGAATTTCTTCACTTTCTCTCTCTACTTTCTCTCTCTACGAATTTGGTGGCTAGAGTTGTAATGTGATGGAATGGAACTGATTATGCATGTTTAAGGGCTGATTAGGGCCCTTAAACCCACCAAGTCTAGCCCATTAAGGCTAATTTGATCCATAGCCCACTAATTTACCCCTTTATTTCTTAAATTAACCCTTAAAAGCCCATTATTATTAAATGGCTCGTTTTGGGAAATTTCGGGGCGTTACAAGAAAGCGCTTCTATCATAAGATATCTAGAACCTTTAACAGGTGATGTTTTTACAGCGCGTTTTGCTGATTGTCATTTTGATGAGACAGTTTTCCCTACATTAGGGGGAGAAAATAAAAGTAAAGAAAATGATGTTTCATGGTGTGTACCTTCATTGTTATATCTAGATCCTAGAACAAAACAATGTGAAACAGAGGTTCAAAAGATAGTACATCTACAAGAAATTGCAAATCAATTGCCTGATGCATTTACTGATACAAAAAGGGTAACAAAATCTTATATACCAGCTGTAAATGCTCCAGCTCAAGTTGTGATTCTCGACAAACAAAAGGATAATATGGCGAATGAATCACAGAAACGGTTGAAACATGGTAGACCAGTCGGTTCAAAGGATAAACATCCTCGAAAAATAAAATGTACTGATAATGAAATTGACCATAAAGAAAATGATTCAAATATTGAAATATTCCCTCAGGAAAATGTAAATGATACTACTATCCCTCAGGGGGAAGTAAACGACCAAGAATTATCAAGCAATTATGGTCATACACATATAGTACGGAACCAAGATGAAATAGAAATGATTATATATTTTCTTATTCTGTGGCCAGTGAGATTATGAATGAAGATGATGATTCTGAGCCAATATCTGTAGATAATTGTCGTAATAGACATGATTGGGATAAATGGAAAGACGTTATGCAAACTGAATTAAATTCACTTAACAAACGAAAGGTTTTTGGGCCTATTATACTTACACCTAAGGAAGTAAAGCCTGTAGGATATAAATGGGTGTTCGTAAGAAAAAGAAATGAGAAAAATGAAGTTACAAGGTATAAAGCCAGACTTGTAGCCCAAGGTTTTTCTCAAAGGCCGGGAATTGACTATGAGGAAACATATTCCCCAGTTATGGATGCAATCACTTTCAGATATTTAATCAGTTTAGCAGTTTCTAAAAAATTAGAAATGCGTCTTATGGATGTAGTTACGGCTTATTTATATGGATCACTTGATAATGATATTTATATGAAAATCCTAGAAGGGTTTAAAATCCCAGATGCATTAAAATCGAAGTCTAAAGAAATGTATTCAATCAAACTGCAACGATCATTATATGGATTGAAACAATCTGGGGGAATGTGGTATAATCGTTTGAGTGATTATTTGATAGGTAAAGGCTACACAAATAATCTTATATGTCCATGCGTCTTTATCAAAAGGACAACATCAGGATATGTGATAATAGCAGTATATGTTGATGATTTGAACATAATCGGTACGCATAAGGAAATTCATGAAGCAGTTATTCTTTTAAAGAAAGAATTTGAAGTGAAAGATCTTGGAAAAACCAGATATTGTATTGGTTTACAGATTGAACATATGAACAACGGTATACTTATACATCAATCAAATTATACGAAAGACTATTGAAACGTTTCAATATGGACAAGGCAAATTCATTAAGCTCACCAATGGTTGGTAGATCGCTTAACATTGAAAAAGATCCATTTCGTCCTTATGAAGAAAATGAAGAAGTACTTGGTCCGGAAGTACCATACCTCAGTGCAATTGGAGCTCTTATGTATCTTACTAACTGTACAAGACCTGACATTTCTTTTGCAGTTAATTTGCTAGCAAGATTTAGTTCATCCCCTACCAAAAGACACTGGAATGGGATTAAACATATTTTTCGATACCTTCGAGGAACAGTTGATTTAGGCTTATTTTATTCTAACAAATCAAAAGAAAGTTTAGTTGGTTATGTAGATGCAGGTTATTTATCCGATCCTCACAAAGCAAGATCTCAAACCGGATATGTATTTATGAACGGAGGAACTGCAATCTCATGGCGTTCTCAAAACAAACACTTGTTGCAACATCCTCAAATCATGCTGAAGTTAATGCACTACATGAAGCCTCTAGAGAATGTGTGTGGTTGAGATCCATGACACAACATATATTGACAATGCAGCTTGTGTCTCACAGATGAAAGAAGGGTATATCAATAGTGACAGAACGAAACATATACCCCCAAGATTTTTCTCATATACTCAAGAACTTATTAAAGATAGTCAGGTTGAAATGAGATACGTTCAGTCTACCAATAATTCCGCAGATCTTTTGTTTGATCATGATGAGGCTGGTGCAACCAAAACCACTTCACATAGTCATTTTTGGTACTACATTCAAAGGCTTCTGAAGCTGAGCATGAGATCTTCCGAGAGTCTGAAGAACAACAGCTGAAGATATCAACTGAAGGCAAAAGCTGAAGTCAACTACTGAAGACAACAGCTGAAGCCAACAGCTGAAGACTATCTTCCGAAGACAAAGTCTGAGCTTCCGAAGACAAAGTCTGATGAAAGAGCTGAAGACAAAGTCTGAGCTTCCGAAGACAAAGTCTGATGAAAGAGTTGAAGACAAAGTCTGAGCTTCCGAAGACAAAGTCTGATGAAAGAGCTGAAGACAAAGTCTGCTTCTGAAGACAAAGAAGACTCCAAGCCTCGGAAGAAGCAGTCTTCGAAGTATAAGTGCCTTCGGAAGAAGTTATACTTCCAAAGCACTTTATCCTTCGGAAGACAATGCTATGTCCAGCAGATAAAAGTATGGTCCCTGATAGTCCGCTGCAGACCTCTGATACAACATGGCACCTTCCTAAAGAGCCATGTTGTTGACCATACTTTATTCTACTGTTCACCTTTTTATGATAGTACATGTTACCAACTTTAGTTGGTGACAAAAGGTAAGTCAGGGACATGTCCTGACTACCAACTCTCAGGCAAAATGTCTGAAAGACCTCACCTAGAGTCTTGTAGTATAGATGTAAGGTTAGAGGTGTCCAGCTGGTATCAAAGTATACCCGGCTATAGGTAGTATTATATATATCTTCTCCTTGTAACTCTTTAGATAAGCGATTTGAGTCCAAGAGTCTTGTAATCCTTTGAGTTGAGAAGCAATATATAAAAGTACCTTGAAAATTTACTTCCTGTGTTAATTTTCTTACTGCTTCTTACTTGTTATATTGTGATCAACTCTTCATAGACTACTTGCTGAGTGTTATTCACAGTGAGTTGAGAGAAAAAACCACCCATAATCGATCCTGCAATTGGTATTAGAGCTTTAGGCTCTTGATTGTGAGATCTTACCATCCAAATCAACCTGTTTTTCACTCCTCACTTCAAACCACTCACTCAAATGGCCGCTCTCTCCAAAGCTGATATGGAAACCGGTACCATGACCAAATCCCCAATGATCACCCCTGAAGACTTTGACACATGGTGTATCAGAATGGAAGGCTTCATCAAGTGTCAAGATTCAAGGATGTGGGACTCCATTGTCAATGGTCCTTTCATACCAGGCACTACTTCTGCCACTGGTAATCGCATCATTCCAAAAGATGTTGATGATTACTCAGAGGAAGACAGGAAGAGAATAGAGCTAGATCAAAGGGCTATGACTTCTCTCCAAACTGCTCTCCCCAACTCCGTCTACAGATGCTTCAAGAAGTGCAAGACTGCTAAAGATTTATGGGAAGCATTGAAGCTGATGTATGAAGGATCTAAGAAAACCCAAGAGAACAAGAAGGATCTCTTGAAGCAGCAGTTTGAGAACTTTACTTTCAAGGCTGGTGAGACCTTGACTCAACAATACTTCAGGTATGTTGAGATAGTAGATACTCTGGTGGATATTGGAGTAGCTTTTGAGAACAGAGACATAGTTAGGAAGTTCATGTCTTCCCTTCCTAAACTATGGACTCACTACTGTGTTGTCATCAAGAGAACTTCGGACCTTAAGACTCTTACTCTCATAGAGTTGTATGGTATCCTGAGTGCATTCCAGATGGAGATGAACATGCAGAACTCCTCTGATCACTCCAATAACCGCTGAGTTCAGCCCTTCATGTGGTTGAAAGGGAAATCATAGACCCACAACATCAGTTGCTATGTTACCCTGACAACTCACATAATGGACCCTACATTACTCTACCTGAGACTCCAAAGTCTCAAAAGGTTCAACACAACTCCTTTCAGGATAGTTGTGCCTTTGTCTCTGGAAGTGGACACTCTGGTGATTTTCAATACTGCTTTGATGATCTTGAGTGCTTCAGTCCAGATGATGTGGAGTATATGGACATCGTTCAGCAGATGGCTCTTTTAACTTACAGAGCGAAGAAGTTCTTCAAGAGAACTAGAAGGCAATTCCCTCAAAACCTAGTCAACAGTAAGTTTGGGTTTGATAAGAGCAAAGCAAAGTGTTACAACTGCAACCAACTTGGTCACTTTGCTAGGGAATGCAAGGCTCCCAAGAATAACCCGGGAACCCCACAGGCCTCCACACATCCCACTGCTTCAAAACATGAAGAGAAGTCAGCTGAAACAGCTGCTGTTGCTCAAGAAGTTGACTGGAGCTTCATGGTACAGGATGTGACTCCCGCTCAAGCACTCATGGCCGGAACAGATGATGATCAGGTATATGAACATCTTTGTACTGCTGCTGTATTGCTAAAGTTAAACTCTATAAGGATTACATTTCGGAAATCAGATCTGAGGTTGAGTCTTCAAATGTGCTAAAATCTGCTTTTAAGAGAGCTGAATCTGACTATCAAAAGAAAATTGAAGAGTTAGAGAAAATGTGTCTCTTTTAAAACATGAAAAGACCAACTATAAGACTCAAATCAAAGATCTGATATCCAAACTATCTGAAGTTCAAGCCCAGTTGGTCACAGCTGAGGCTCAGGCCAGGAGGCAAGCTATTGCTGAGCAAAGCTTCCAAACTATTCTTGCATCAACCTCTCATTCCAAAATGTTTTATCAAAACAAAGAAGGGTTGGGAACTAATGAAATAGCTCCACCACACTCTTATGAGTCTATTAGACTACCTAGATGTGGTACTGAAGAGCAAAGGTTCCAACTGCTGACCCTTCTCCATTGGAACAAAAGGATGAGGCAAAAATAGTGGCCACCACAGGGGAGAAACAGGAGGATACACTCATCTCCACCTGTGAAGACCAAATCCTAACCACCAAGGCAAGAAGAAGCAGAGCTAAAGCTGCTAGAAGGACTGCCAAGAAGGTTGTAGAGTCCAAGCTTAAGATCGACCCAAAGCAAAAGGGTGTCTTCATTTCTGCCGGATTTCAAGTGGTAGGTACTCCTGATTCAGGAAAGGAGTGTAGTACCAGCACTCCTGTCCTACTGAAGGATCAGAAGTTGAAAGGAAAAGTTTCTGATGAAGAGAAGAAACCTAAGAAACAGCAACCTGCAAGTTCCCAGAAAACTAACATTGCATGCATAATGTGTGGTCTGCACAACCACATGGCTAAAGATTGTTACTACAATCCAACAAGCACACATTATGCAAATAATGTTAGAAAAGAAGGAGTCAGAGAAGGTTTCTCAGTTGGACCACTTCAAAAGGTCCAAATGATGAAGAAGGGAAAATGGCTTCGGAAGCTAAACCTTCTAAGGTTCGGAAGAACAAGAAGGCTCCCTTGAAACCATCTCAGAAGAAGACTACTTCGGAAGAAAAGGTGGTGAAGGCTTCTTCCGAAAAGAAAGAAGCTTCGGAAGAAGACCATGTTGCACAAGCTTTAACAAGCTCATCCACAAAGATCAACCAAGGGATGGATTGGAAGATCAAGGAAGATGCTACAGCCCAAACCTCTTCTTCAACAATGACCTCTATTGAACCCCAATGCATATCTTTTGGTTCAATTATGTCACTATCGTTGGAAGAGCCCAAGACCTGCAAGGCTTGGGCTTCCAAACAAAACTAACCATCTCATCTTATATGCAGGGACGTCCATTTGACAAGAACAACAATGTCTGGATTGTAGATAGTGGATGCTCCAGGCACATGACAGGGAACAGATCTCTCCTTCAACAATTCCAGAACTTTGATGGAGGGCCTGTCCAATTTGGAGGTGAGGCCGGAGGATATATTTCTGGCAGAGGAAGTATATCCAATGGCAGAATAAACATTAACAAAGTTCACTTTGTCAAACAGCTTGAACACAATCTGCTAAGTGTTTCTCAATTCTGTGACCAGAAGCATCAGATGCTTTTCACAGAACATGAGTGCATTATCCTCAAACCAGGGATGACAATTCCTCCGGAATTAGTGCTTCTTCGATCTCCTAGGAAAGGGGATATGTACAAGCTAGATATGAACAATGCTTCTCCTATGGGTGAAGTATCATGCTTTCTTTCCAAAGCTGATAGTGATGAGTCAATACTATAGCATAAACGCATGTGTCATGTGAATTTTAAAACAATGAATAAATTGGCTAAAAATAACTTGGTACATGGTTTGCCTAAAAAGGAATTTTTCTGCAAAGATAACTGTGTTGCATGCCTGAAAGGGAAACAACACAGATCATCTTAAATCCAAATGTGTTAACTCTATCACTACTCCATTACACTTACTGCACATGGATCTCTTTGGGCCCACAAGTATAATGAGCATTGGAAGGAAATCATACTGCCTTGTCATAGTTGATGATTTTATAAGATTTACATGGGTATTCTTTTTAAGAAGTAAAGATGAAACTGCTGAAACTTTAAAATCTTTTATTCTTAAAATAGAAAATCAAATTGATCACAAGGTTAAGATCATTAGAAGTGATCAAGGGACTGAGTTTAAGAACTTTGTTCTTGACTCATTCTGTGACTCAAAAGGGATTGCCAGACAATATAGTGCTCCCAGAACTCCTTAACAAAACGGTGTTGCTGAGAGGAGGAACAGGACACTTATTGAGGCTGCTCGAACCATGTTAGCTGATTCAAAGCTGCCTCTAACATTCTGGGCAGAGGCAGTCAGCACTGCATGCTATGTGCAGAACAGGGTTCTTGTAGTTAAGCCCCATGGAAAAACCCCTTATGAGTTATGGAACAAGAGGCCACCGTTCATTGGCTTTCTAAGGTCCTTTGGCTGCAGGTGTACCATACTTAACACAAAGGACAACTTAGGAAAGTTTGCTGAGAAGTCGGATGATGCTATCTTTGTTGGATACTCTTCTAGCTCCAAAGCTTATAGAGTATACAACATCAAGAATCAACAATTTGAGGAGTCATCCAATATAGTTGTTAATGAGCACACTCCTTGTGTTAGGGGAATGGACCTGAGTATATCTTTGATTTAGAATGTTTCTAAACTATTCTAAACCATCTTGTGAGAATGTTTCAGCTGGAACAGGTGCTCAAGGTGATGCTGATGATGATGTAGGTCAACTATTTGAGCTTCCCAGACCTCGTCCAAATTCTCCAAGAGCTGAAAGGCAACAAGCTTCAACCATTCACAGATCTGATAGTGTAACTATCTCCAGGAATAGTGAAGCTTCAACAAGTGAATCACTTGATCAACCTTAAAGCTCTTCAGGTGATCCACTACAACACCAGGTTGAGGGAAGTAGTATTCTGAAGGAACAGGCAACTGTTAATACTACTTCACAACCAACCATTGATGATGTTTCTCAATCATTCAATCTGTCCTCATTGAATGACTTTGAAACAGCAGTTGGACAGAGTAATCCAGTTCCTGATCAGAATATGTCCAATCTGGACTTATCTCTGCAACTGGAAGTGATTCCTCGCCTTAGGATTCACAACACTCATCCAACTGAGAACATCATAGGGAATGTTTCTGAGGGTGTGAGAACAAGAGGACAAACTCATCATGGGAATGTCTGCTTGTACTCATGCTTTTTGTCTCAGATGGAACTAAAGAAGGTAGAAGATGCCTTAAAGGATAGTAGTTGGGTTGAATCGATGCAGGAGGAGCTGCTTCAATTCAGAACACAAAAGGTCTGGAATCTATGCCCACTACCATCTGGTCAAGTACCCATAGGCACTAAATGGGTATTCAGGAACAAGAAAGATGATAGAGGCTTAATTATCAAGAACAAGGCAAGACTAGTAGTTCAAGGATACACCCAGGAGGAAGGAATTGATTATACTATGTCTTTGCACCTGTTGCAAGACTTGAGGCAGTTAGGATCTTCCTTGCTTATGCTGCATCCAAGAACTTCACGTCTACCAACTTGATGTCAAGTGTGCTTTTCTATATGGGGATATAGATAGGGAAATCTATGTATGTCAACCTCCAGGATTTGAAGACCCACAGCACCCCAACTATGTGTGCAAACTGGATAAAGCTCTATATGGGCTGCACCAAGCACCTAGGCTGTGGTATGAGACCTTGTCTCAGTTTCTCCTGAAGAATGGATACACTAGAGGTACCATTGACAAGACTCTTTTCATCAGAAAGAGTGGAGAAGACATTTTGCTTGTACAAGTCTATGTTGATGACATCATATTTGGTTCTTCAAACGACCAAATGTGCAAGGACTTTGAAAGCACTATGAAGCAAAAGTTTGAGATGAGTTCCATAGGAAAAATGGACTTTTTCCTTGGAATTCAGGTGAAACAGATGAAGGAAGGGTTCTTCATAAGTCAATCTAAGTATGTCTCAGACATCTTAGATAGATTTGAAATGAAGGATTGCAAACCAGCCAAGACACCCATACCCAGAAACCATAATCTTTGCCCTGACCTTGAGGGGGAGGATACTGATCAACATCAGTATAGAGCAATCATTGATTCTCTGATGTATCTCACTGCTAGTAGACCAGATATCATGTTTGCCACATGCATTTGTGCAAGATATCAGGCTGCTCCAAAGGTGTCTCACATAGTTGCTGCAAAGAGAATCCTCAGATACCTCAAAGGAGCACCTAAACTAGGTCTTTAGTATCCAGAAATAGTGATTTCAATCTCTATGGATACTCTGACAGTGACTATGGTGGCTGCAATATTGACAAGAAATCAACATCAGGAGGATGTCAATTTCTTGGTGGAAGGATTATCTCATGGCAATGCAAGAAACAATCCTGTGTCCCTACATCAACTGCTGAAGCTGAATACATTACTGCTGCTAGCTGCTGTGCTCAACTGCTATGGATTCAAAATCAGATGTTAGACTATGGATTCAACTTCATGGCTACTCCTATCCATATTGACAACAATAATGCTATCTCCATTACTGAGAATCCGGTGAAGCACTCCAAGACAAAGCACATCGATATCAGGTATCATTTCATTAGAAATATTCATGAGAAACATCTGATCAAGTTAATCAAAGTTGACTCAAATAAACAATATGCTGATTTGTTCACAAAGGCATTTGATGAACAAAGATTTAAGTATCTCATATCAGCTATTGGGATGATAAATATGATTAACTACCTCTTTTGAAAAAAGCTTTTTAAATGTGTAATGTCTTGTGTCAATACAATTTAAGCCCTGTTACAAAAGATCTTTAAATTATTCTAAGTGTAAATTCCTTCCGAAGAGGAACTAACTCTCGGAAGATATTCTTGAATATCTTCCGAAGCTAAAATTCCTCAATGGAAATTGTCTTCTCGGAAGAGTTTTCGGTCTCGGAAGAAGCGATTGATTTTACATCAGATCTACTTCCGAACCTTATAAAACTCTCCATTCGGAAAGATAACTTTACCTTCGGAAGCAATACTTTGCTTCGGAAGAGAAAGTACCTTCAAAAGACCATTTTACCTTCGGAAGCAATGCCTTGCTTCGGAAGAGAAATTGACTTCGGAAGACAATTACCTTCGGAAATGTTTTACATTCGGAAGTAAAGGTTTTTATATGTAACGGATATCTTTTGGGCCCTACTCTGTAAAAAGTAAAGATTTTGTCCATGATGGTCAGATTTTAAAATTATCCTTGCCGCCACTATCATTTCTCCGCCGTAAACCACCATACCACCCACAGTAACCCCAACAGTTACCCTATTACCGCCACTACCACAATTCATCCCCTTTTAAATAATCTTGACTGATCAATTTCATCTTCTTTTACCAATTACTGCCCTAACTATTCCTTCACTGTCAAACCTGCAATTTCACCCAAATTTCAAGCTTATCTTTTCTTCAATGGCGCTAAACCCACAGCACAACCAAGTCGCATTACTTGATTCGTCAAGGGATGCCGACTTCACCCAAATCATCACCTTTCTTACCGAATCCACATACCTCACTGCACTTACAGTTAACCCCACCGTATACTCCAACCATATGTCCGAATTCTGGAGCAACGGTCAAACTGCAGTTCTGAATGGGGTTCGAGCCCTGAGAACCCGCATTTGTGGCCAAGAGTTGGTCATCACTGAACAGCTCATCAGGGAGCATCTCGAGCTTCATAATGATGGAGCTCCTACTGAGTTCCCCAAAGAAGACTTGGAAGGCACTTATATCCTCATGGGATATGGAGGAGATGTCAGCAGATCGACCGTGTACAAGTTTAACTTCTCTTACCATTGGAAGTTTGCTGCACATTATCCTGCACTGCCTCTCCAACAAATCAGGGGGCACTGCCTCTCCAACAAATCAGGGGGTTGGATCAAATCCCATATGAACTAGGATGCCTAGTTCATGGGTTGGTGAGAGGTCTCCGATTCAACTACTCACGATTTGTGTTGACCAACCTTATCAGCAATCTGAGCAGGGATACATTCTTTATGTATCTCAGATTTATTCAACACATAATCAACTGTGAGCTGGAACCAAGCAAGCTTGTCTGCGCAGCTGCTCTTACTGTTCCACAAATAAGGCCTACCATCTTCAAAATACTGAAGAAGGTTTCCATCAACTTCACTGGAAGGTACACTACATTACCTCCAGAGATGACTGAGCGCATAGCTCCTGGTGACATCCCTGTTATCCCCACAGGTGATGAACCCACACCAGCAACCTCCACCACAATGCCAAAATCTTCTTTACCTATCAAAGCTACATACCAGAGACGACCCATACGAACCCTTGTTCAATCTACTTTGATTGAACAAGCTCCTTCTATTCACACCCAAAGGGCTAGAGTGGAATCATGGGCTCCCACTCAGTCCGAGGTCACACCATCCTTCACATTCGACCTCAATGTGGGTTTTGAGCCTCCTCAGTCTCAAACCCAAGAGCCCGAACCCCAAGCCTTAAGCCCACAGGGTGAGTCTCTACACTCCCCTGTGCAGCCTTCTAGGGACAGCCCCACCATAGGCTCAATGCCTGTAGACATTGATCTAGGTCCCGGGTCAGTAGGTTTAACTTCCCTATCTTTCACTGACTTTTACTCCGTACTTATGAAGAGATTACATCTCTCCATGGCCATGAAGTTGATCTACACACCCTCTGAAAGATCAACAGAGCCAAGAGAGATCCCTTGTCTCTAGCCCCCATCAGCAGCCAATTACTGAGGTGAGTCCCACTGATGTGGAGGGGACTCATGTAGGCTCAGCTGCCACTACTCAGAGTCTCTCATTGAGCTCTCAGGACAGTGGTAACATAATTAGGACTGAGTCTACGGCAACTTTGCCCATTGACATCTCTGAAAGAGATGACTCTGAGCAAAGGAAACCAGGGTGTCAAGAAGCCACATCTGGTGGTGAGACTGAGCATACTAGGTATGTTATCTCATCTCCCCATGATTCTTCTCATGAAGATGAGGGAAGTATGCAACTAACACTTTAGTACTTTCTTTCTAAGGTCTCCAACCTGGAATCACAGGTGAGGATCTTAGAATCAAGGACTGCCACTCAGCAACTTGAGATTAACACTCTCAAGGCTAACCTAGCTGAGAAACAGACGGAGAGGCCAATTCAACCAAAAAAAGAAGGACAACACTCATTGACCAGCTCATCAGCCTAGGAGCTGCCAATGAGGAGATACTCCTGCTACCACTAGGGAGTTGGTGACTTTGGAGAGTGTCACCAGGCTAAAACAACAAGAAGAAGCCAGGTTGGCCTGGAGAGGGAAGAAGAAGAGCGAAGGGAGGCAGCCCTGAAGCTGAGAGAGGATAGGATCAAATTCCTACTCTCAAGAGGCTTCAGTCTTCCTGAACTGTCTCCACATGATGATGACATGATCCTGCTGCTCCACAACAAAGAGCAGGATCAAATGGAGAAGGAAAGGAAGAAGGCTGCTAGGAGAAGTTGAGGGAGAAGAAGAGGAGGGAAGAAGAGAAGGGGGTCACTGCACACCAAGAAGTCCAATGACAAAGCCTGGATGAAAAACTATCTCGGGCTCATGGCTTCTCTGGTAGGCAGGTGGGACCTATGTCCGAAAGGACACTCCAGCGGATAGTCAGTGAAATAAAAGCTGACATCCGTTTGGGGAAATGGAGGGAGATGTACAGGAGGGGACAGGGAATGGTCTTCACCCCAGCCACTCAACCACAACCAACCCCTAAACCACAACCCCACCAGAACCAATCCCTTTTCCCATCAAAACCGAACCCACTGATGAAACCTTCACCCCTCAACCCACAACTCTACCCAAACCTACCACATCACCTCAACCACCCACACTCCCCATCCTAAAACCCAAGACACAACCCAAAACCACTAAACCTAAGCCTACCCAACAAAAACCAAGATCATCCCATCAGCCTCCTCAACATCTCTCCTTTGAGGAAATAAAGGAGTTCAAGACAAGGCTCATTAACTGCACCACTTTGAGCAGCATCTCCTGTGAGGGAGAGCTTATCAACATCACCTATATTGATAACTCTTCAAGCTCCCTCACTCTAGGCCAATTTCTTGAGTTGCCTAGAGATACCTTGGGCCAGGCTGCAAGACTTCTTGGTCTCAACTCCGATGCCCTCAATGCTGAGGAGAAGAGACTAAGAAGGAGACTGGTGACTCTGCTGGATACCAGGAAAGAGGACAGGATTTCTAGTCAATCTCCTGGACCTAGGAATGCTATAATCCAGTGGAGGTTCGATGAACCTTCTCACAACTTTGTTGTGGAAAGGGAGAATGGCGAAACCAACAGGCTAATGCCACATCTCTATTGCATCTCAGCAGATTCGACCTTGCTGAGCTTGCAGAGAAGCCATTCTCCAATCCCTCCAACTCTGAGACTGCTGCACACATCAGAAATCATATCAGCGGTCTCCACTTGGCTGAACTAAGTAGAAGAGACAAGATTGAAGAAGAGTTGAAGTTGAAAAGAGCGGAAGACAAGGAAAGACCAGCACCAAAGGCACAGCCTTTCTACAGATGGTGGAAGGTCCTGAATTGGAACCAATAGTTAGATGGGAATATGACTATAGTTCCCATCAACTAACTCTTTTCAGAGGGACACAACAAAGGGTACACATAATCCAAGGTGACAGAGTGGAGGTTTTGTCTACCAAGGATCTGTACAAGATTCTCAGCACCATATCAGGAAAGAATGAAGACACTGATAAACACCTACTTTCCATGGTGCTGAGAGCTTTGAGAAGAAGAGGGAAGTGAAGTTTTGGTAGCATCAGCCTAGGGGAGTTTGTTGGATCATGATGAGGCTGGTGCAACCAAGACCACTTCACATAGTCATTTTTGGTAATACATTCAAAGGCTTCCGAAGCTGAGCATGAGATCTTCCGAGAGTCTGAAGAACAACAGCTGAAGATATCAACTGAAGGCAAAAGCTGAAGTCAACTGCTGAAGCCAACAGCTGAAGCCAACAGCTGAAGACTATCTTCCGAAGACAAAGTCGAGCTTCCGAAGACAAAGTCTGATGAAAGAGCTGAAGACAAAGTCAGAGCTTCCGAAGACAAAGTCTGATGAAAGAGCTGAAGACAAAGTCTGAGCTTCCGAAGACGAAGTCTGATGAAAGAGCTGAAGACAAAGTCTGCTTCCGAAGACAAAGAAGACTCCAAGCCTCGGAAGAAGCAGTCTTCCGAAGTATAAGTGCCTTCGGAAGAAGTTATACTTCCGAAGCACTTTATCCTTTGGAAGACAATGCTATGTCCAGCAGATAAAAGTATGGTCCCTGACAGTCCGCTGCAGACCTCTGATACAACATGGCACCTTCCTAAAGAGCCATGTTGTTGACCATACTTTATTCTACTGTTCACCTTTTTATGATAGTACATGTTACCAACTTTAGTTGGTGACAAAAGGTAAGTCAGGGACATGTCCTGACTACCAACTCTCAGGCAAAATGTCTGAAAGACCTCACCTAGAGTCTTGTAGTATAGATGTAAGGTTAGAGGTGTCCAGCTGGTATCAAAGTATACCGGCTGTAGGTAGTATTATATATATATTCTCCTTGTAACTCTTTAGATAAGCGATTTGAGTCCAAGAGTCTTGTAATCCTTTGAGTTGAGAAGCAATATATAAAAGTACCTTGAAAATTTACTTCCTGTGTTAATTTTCTTACTGCTTCTTACTTGTTATATTATGATCAACTCTTCATAGACTACTTGCTGAGTGTTATTCACAGTGAGTTAAGAGAAAAACCACCCATAATCGATCCTGCAATTAAAGTTCAGAGACAAACAATTGAGGAACCACAGACCCAATCCCTTACTTCCCAACTCATCACACTACCTGAGTCATCTCAATCTTTCTAGAGATTGACTTAAAAATGCTTCAAGATCTCTACAGACTTTTCATAAAGTTTGTATTTAGATCATCCGTAGAACAGCCCAGCCCCGACACCACTTATGTATTTTGGGGCTGAGGAGCTTCAAAGACTGACTGCACCTTCTACCACTGTGGAAGAAGTTGGTCAACCTAAGGTCCACATGGAACCTGAGATTAGCTTCGAAGGGGAAATGGGGACTGATGGCCCAGCAACTGAAACAGTTGGGACAGAACTTGCAGCAGTCTTATCTTCCAAAGCTCAAGCTGAAGCTTCCGAAGCTGACATGGAAGCCTCGGAAGAACAAGAAAAGTCTTCCGAGGCCGAAATAGAAGCTGCGGAAGGCTTATTCCAGATGTCCGAGGAACTGACCATCACAGATGTTATTGCTGAAATAGCATCTGAGGTGAGCAGGGAGGACATTTCTGACATTCCTCTAACCCAAACACCAGCTGAACCTCTCTCTCAATCACAACCCTCCATCCAAGAACCACCACAGTCAAGCACTGCCAAAGACAAAGGAAAAAGAAAATTGACTGCGGGAGAGCTTCAGGAGAAGGAGATGATTGAGAAGCTAAAAAAGAAAGGTAGGTTTCCCACTGAGAAACTAGCTGCTAGTTCTAAAGCAGCTGCAGCCAATCAGGAAAAGACAACCAAAAAAGAAGGACAACACTCATTGACCAGCTCATCAGCCTAGGAGCTGCCAATGAGGAGATACTCCTGCTACCACTAGAGGAGTTGGTGACTTTGGAGAGGTCAACCAGGCTAAAACAACAAGAAGAAGCCAGGTTGGCCTTGGAGAGGGAAGAAGAAGAGCGAAGGGAGGCAGCCCTGAAGCTGAGAGAGGATAGGATCAAATTCCTACTCTCAAGAGGCTTCAGTCTTCCTGAACTGTCTCACATGATGATGACATGATCCTGCTGCTCCACAACAAAGAGCAGGATCAAATGGAGAAGGAAAGGAAGAAGGCTGCTAGGGAGAAGTTGAGGGAGAAGAAGAGGAGGGAAGAAGAGAAGGGGGTCACTGCCACCAAGAAGTCCAATGACAAAGCCTGGATGAAAAACTATCTCCGGGCTCATGGCTTCTCTGGTAGGCAGGTGGGACCTATGTCCGAAAGGACACTCCAGCGGATAGTCAGTGAAATAAAAGCTGACATCCGTTTGGGGAAATGGAGGGAGATGTACAGGAGGGGACAGGGAATGGTCTTCACCCCAGCCACTCAACCACAACCAACCCCTAAACCACAACCCACACCAGAACCAATCCCTTTTCCCATCAAAACCGAACCCACTGATGAAACCTTCACCCCTCAACCCACAACTCTACCCAAACCTACCACATCACCTCAACCACCCACACTCCCCATCCTAAAACCCAAGACACAACCCAAAACCACTAAACCTAAGCCTACCCAACAAAAACCAAGATCATCCCATCAGCCTCCTCAACATCTCTCCTTTGAGGAAATAAAGGAGTTCAAGACAAGGCTCATTAACTGCACCACTTTGAGCAGCATCTCCTGTGAGGGAGAGCTTATCAACATCACCTATGTTGATAACTCTTCAAGCTCCCTCACTCTAGGCCAATTTCTTGAGTTGCCTAGAGATACCTTGGGCCAGGCTGCAAGACTTCTTGGTCTCAACTCCGATACCCTCAATGCTGAGGAGAAGAGACTAAGAAGGAGACTGGTGACTCTGCTGGATACCAGGAAAGAGGACAGGATTTCTAGTCAATCTCCTGGACCTAGGAATGCTATAATCCAGTGGAGGTTCGATGAACCTTCTCATAACTTTGTTGTGGAAAGGGAGAATGGCGAAACCAACAGGCTTAATGCCACATCTCTATTGCATCTCAGCAGATTCGACCTTGCTGAGCTTGCAGAGAAGCCATTCTCCAATCCCTCCAACTCTGAGACTGCTGCACACATCAGAAATCATATCAGCGGTCTCCACTTGGCTGAACTAAGTAGAAGAGACAAGATTGAAGAAGAGTTGAAGTTGAAAAGAGCGGAAGACAAGGAAAGACCAGCCACCAAAGGCACAGCCTTTCTACAGATGGTGGAAGGTCCTGAATTGGAACCAATAGTTAGATGGGAATATGACTATAGTTCCCATCAACTAACTCTTTTCAGAGGGACACAACAAAGGGTACACATAATCCAAGGTGACAGAGTGGAGGTTTTGTCTACCAAGGATCTGTACAAGATTCTCAGCACCATATCAGGAAAGAATGAAGACACTGATAAACACCTACTTTCCATGGTGCTGAGAGCTTTGAGAAGAAGAGGGAAGTGAAGTTTTGGTAGCATCAGCCTAGGGGGAGTTTGTTGGATCATGATGAGGCTGGTGCAACCAAGACCACTTCACATAGTCATTTTTGGTACTACATTCAAAGGCTTCCGAAGCTGAGCATGAGATCTTCCGAGAGTCTGAAGAACAACAGCTGAAGATATCAACTAAAGGCAAAAGCTGAAGTCAACTGCTGAAGACAACAGCTAAAGCCAACAGCTGAAGACAACAGCTGAAGCCAACAGCTGAAGACAATAGCTGAAGCCAACAGCTGAAGACTATCTTCCGAAGACAAAGTCTGAGCTTCCGAAGACAAAGTCTGATGAAAGAGTTGAAGACAAAGTCTGAGCTTCCGAAGACAAAGTCTGATGAAAGAGCTGAAGACAAAGTCTGCTTCCGAAGACAAAGAAGACTCCAAGCCTCGGAAGAAGCAGTCTTCCGAAGTATAAGTACCTTCGGAAGAAGTTATACTTCCGAAGCACTTTATCCTTCGGAAGACAATGCTATGTCCAGCAGATAAAAGTATGGTCCCTGACAGTCCGCTGCAGACCTCTGATACAACATGGCACCTTCCTAAAGAGCCATGTTGTTGACCATACTTTATTCTACTGTTCACCTTTTTATGATAGTACATGTTACCAACTTTAGTTGGTGACAAAAGGTAAGACAGGGACATGTCCTGACTACCAACTCTCAGGCAAAATGTCTGAAAGACCTCACCTAGAGTCTTGTAGTATAGATGTAAGGTTAGAGGTGTCCAGCTGGTATCAAAGTATACCCGGCTGTAGGTAGTATTATATATATCTTCTCCTTGTAACTCTTTAGATAAGCGATTTGAGTCCAAGAGTCTTGTAATCCTTTGAGTTGAGAAGCAATATGTAAAAGTACCTTGAAAATTTACTTCCTGTGTTAATTTTCTTACTGCTTCTTACTTGTTCTATTGTGATCAACTCTTCATAGACTACTTGCTGAGTGTTATTCACAGTGAGTTGAGAGAAAAAACCACCCATAATCGATCCTGCATCGTTTCACAAAGGCGCTTCCTACAACAATCTTCAGAAAGCACATTTATAATATCGGGATGCGTCATGTACACAAATGATAATTTGAGGGGGAGCTATATACTGTACTCTTTTTCCCTTATCTATGGTTTTTATCCCAATGGGTTTTTCCTAGCAAGGTTTTTAATGAGGCAGTATATCCACTCATATTACATTAGAGAAATGTTTAGACCATATGTCTGAGGAGGAGTGTTATAATGGCAAACATATGGTCCCACCTCTTTTGTTTTTTTTTGATCAATGTGTATATATATGTGCATATATGCGAGCTGGTGAATGCAATTCATCTTCTTCATCAATTATTATTCTCATTTCTTCATCAATTATTATTCTCATCTTCTTCATCAACTATTATTCTCATCTTCTTCATCAGCTCAATTATTATTATAACAGATAATGAATATTAGGGTTTATCAGATCGAATTTCGAATTATTCTAATTATTCGATTTGGATTATTTGGATTTGAAAATTTCATAACTATATCCGAAATCCAATCCAATCTCATCCGAATAATGATATCTCTATCCGATCCGAATAAGGATATCTCTATCCGATCCGAATAAGGATATCTCTATCCGATCCGAATAAGGATATCTCTATCCGATCCGAATAAGGATATATCTATCCGATCCGAATAAGGATATCTCTATCCGATCCGAATAAGGATATCTCTATCCGATTCGAATCTATCCGAATTCAATTCGGATCGGAGTCGGATATATCCGAATAAACCAAATAACAATTTTTTCTATTGTTTGGTTTCTATTTTTTTTCTTTGCTAGTTTTTTGTTCTTAACATTTTATAAGATTAAAATCACAATAAAAGATATATAACCAAAAAATACAAATTTGACTTGAACACAAATTTAAAACTAAAACATAATTGGTACGTGTATAAAACCCAAATATTCGAATCTCTAATTTAGAATAACAATCGATTATTATATAACTGTTTAGGATTAAAGGACTAGAATGTGTTAAGATTTTTAAGTGTTGTGTTAAAAACATAATAGATAGTTAAGTAATGAGTATTAGACTAAAAATATAGGTGAATTCTTATACGGATTAAACATATATCCGAATAATCCGAATTTATTTTTTTTTAATATCCGAAATCCGATCCGAATATCCGAATAAGATTTCGGATCGGTTTATTCGGATTCGGATACGGATCGGATTTCGAATGTTTTCAGATATTGGTTTTTTTTGAACACCCCTAATGAATATCCACGGGAACGAACCGGCAAGGGTGGAGAACATAAGAGGGAATGATAAGGGTAGGGTCGCTCTTAGGAGGACGTTGGTCATATCGACATGAACAAGGGTGGCCTTGAGGGGGGCGGTTTTGACAACCGCACAAGGCCCAATATCCTTTAGGGCCTGCAATTTTAAATATTATTTATATGTATGTATTTTTTAAAAAAATGTATATATGTGAACAATATAAACACAATAACAAACTCCACAACACTTAATCATATTAGCCTATTATAACCTTACCTTATAGTCCATTAATATTTTAAATAGTTTAACCCGATATCATTTACTCGATTCAAACCCATTTTAATATAATAAAACCTAATTAAAAAGATTAATTTAAGATTTAAAGTGCAGAAGTGAGAAGACTCATCGGTGATCGAATTTGACATTTCGATTGCATTATACTAGTTATTTGGTTTAGACTTTATTATACGTTATATTATAATGGCCTATTTTTGTGCCCCCGGACTCAGGGTATATTAGGAGTTCTCGAGACAGTCTCAGGACAAGAAAACAAACAATCAAAATATACCAATGTTGTTGGGACTGGATCGGACCTGCCGGTCCGACCGGAGATTGGCTAGGTGGTCGTTCCGATTTGCTATGAATCGTTTTGGACTGGTCGAACCGGCCAGTTTCGTCTCGAACTGATGGTCGGACCGGAAAACCGGACCGGTTCGAACCGGAATTTGATTTTTTTTGCTTTTAATGGGTAAAAGCAGGATGTTGAACCGTAAATTAGTTATTGGATATACAAATATAGTTAAATATTATATATAACTATAAAACATATATATAAATCATATATAAATTACTTATATTTAATTATATATAAACTATATATATAATTATGGCATCATCTTCTTAAATCTGGTCTGACCGGTCCGACCACCAAACCAGTAATACGTCCGATTCGACGTCCGATCCGGTTCTGAAAACATTGACATACACCGACAGTTTAAGAATGATAAAGGGTGTTAAAAAGAAACCAAGACAAAACAGGTCAATTTCAGTGGGAAGTTGCAAGGCTGTGGGCATATCAAAATGTCCAATGTGACCTCGTCTACTAAAGTTTAAAACGTTAAACCTAAGGGTATTTTTGTCTTTTCCAAATGAAAATTAGAGTAACTTCAAGATGTCCAGACGTGATTCACGCATGATTAGATGAACCTGGCCAATAATGGAAAAAGACGTAGAAAATTGACAAAAATTTAAATAATAATAATAATAAATAATTTTTTTTTGTCTATATAAACCCCTCGATTCTTCTGAAAATCCTTTCTTTCTTTTCGCAATCCGGGCGTTTTCAACAAGGTACACCTACTTTTTCTCTCTAGCTTTATTTTCTTTTTTTTATTTTTATTTTTATTTTATTTTAAATAATTATAATGTTATATTTGTATATAATTGATTGCTCTCCTGCCTTGCTTGTTATTGAAATTAACAAATGGGTTTTGGTGGGTTTTGTGTTTGAATCAGTGGTTTATGAGATTTGCTGGTTTAATGATTAAATCTTGTGTTAATTTTGATCAATGTGCAATGTATGTATGCTATTGATGTATTAGGGCTTTTGATTTTGTATTACCTCTTAATTAATCATCAAATACTGATAACATTTGAATGATAAATTCTTAAATTATATCAGATATGAGATTTAAGATGGGTTTCATGGTTATAATCACAGGATGTTGCGTAATCTCTGAGATCTTTAGGGTTTTTGGGTTATGAAATATGAATGCTATTTGGATCTTGGTGGATTTGGGATCTATGAGTGTTCATGATGGTTATGATTGACCCCTTTAGGCTTTAGTTGAAATAATAGCACAAGTTGCCATTAACCCCTTTGAATGCTACCTGCGTAGCTTAAGCTGCGTTTTACCTGAATCCCACTGGTTAGTGAGGTATTGTAAATTGACTCTTAACGGTTTTCATTGCTACCAAACAAAGGAATCTGTTCTTAGAATGGATGGAATTTTTTCAAATGCAGATCATTAATCCATTTCGGGTCGAACATTTGAAATGATACTTGTGGTTTCGATATGATTAGAATTTCCATTTGCTTGATGTCAAAAGAATTAAAGATCTGATCATTGGTCACGACTTATTTTGGTTGTTTATTAGTGTCTATATGTTTTTGTGCAGATTTTCGGCATTGCCAAGCCAAGAAAATCTTGCATGAATAAAGAATGCAATTTTGATTAGTACTCAAATTATGTACATTTTTTTTTGAAAAAAATAAGCATTTCTCTGTATAAAACATATGTTTAAACTGTAAAGATGATGGAAGTCGACACAACAAGTTCCCGAGCCAATAATATTATGATGATGGAGGTGAATCCTGGAAGTTCTCGACCCAATGATAAGCGGCGATTAGAAATCTCGTCACCTGCAAAAGAAGCAAGAAAGCATCCTGAAAACACTGGAAGTAACACCACCAAATTTATCAACCATGGTGAGTGTTCTACTGTTTTGAGCTTACAAAACAATAAATGTACAGATTTGAGGAACTCGATCATCATGTAAGTTGACATGCTAAATGATATAATGCATTGTCTAGCATCTAAAAACATCTATGTATATGTTATGTAGGTCTGCTTGCTTGGAATGAGACCAGAAGGAAATGGGTTGGGGATCAATCTCAAAGTTCACAAAGAGGAAGAACGCCAGAAGATCCAATCATAAGGTGTGGTATTCCTTTGACTTTTGAGGTCAAATACATTAATTTCAACTTATAAAATTAATATGATTATGTTTAAATGTTAGCTCCTTGAATTGAATTATGGAATTTGCTGTTATGAAGCTGGATGTAGCTGTATACTGTTTCTTGAAATTTTAAAGATATCATACTTATGTAGAGTTAATTGCTTGTTCATTTGACCTCAAAATGTGAACATGCTACTTTGTTTGATCTCAAGATTTGTAATTCTGCATTGCAGCTGGTCGACGACATATGAGGATTTGCTTTCTAATAATAACCGTTTTCCCGAGCCAATCCCTTTGCCAGTAAGATCATTTTTCTTTTCATACATATGCACACACAAATGCATATGCCTTTTTCTAGTGTATCAGATATCAAATGTTCTTGACACAGAGTGGAAGCAATAAAAATTGAGAAAATAATCTCAAGAATAATTGATATAAAATTTAATGCTTAAACCATCTCACCAAGCTCCTTTTATTCTAGTACATCTAAATATGGCAGTTCAAGCCAAGTTTGACAAATTGAAATTGGCATTCTAAATAAACGCGTGAATATCTTAAATCAAAGATTTATGCGCTTTTACATAGAAAAGGAGATAAATTTAAAACTCGAAACATTAGAGAAAAATCGTTGACTTTGAAGTCAGGGCTCCAGATGATGGATTCGGGTCCAATAGTTGGGACAAATCGTCTTTTACGGTTTTCCACATGATCCTGGTTGTTACTTACGGGCCTTGTAACTTCATATGTAACCCATGTTATGTTTTAAGTTGGGCGTTTTCTAGTTCGTTTGTCATTGTCTACTTGGTTAACTATGAGTCTGCTAGCTCCTGGATTAGCTTCGTGTCAATTCTCTTTTAATATGTATTCATATAACCTTGCTAATCATGCACATTTTCGCAAGAAAAACATACCTCACCAACTAACTGACTTGTGAAATATGGCTAGAAGTGGCAAAGCATTCAAAAATTAACGTCTGATTGACCATGTCAAACACATTTTAATTGTCATTTTGATCTTCTTTTGCAGGAGATGGTAGACTTCTTAGTTGACGTATGGCTCGATGAAGGTTTGTATGATTAGCTGATCAGTCATAATCCCTTATTCAACTAGAAGAATTATGCTCGTCAGAATTTTTATACCGCTGCAACTAACACATGTAGTATTATTTTTTCTCGATTGAACTGGTTGTTAATTGATCAAACTTGGATGCACGCTGTTCTTGAATGTGTTGATAATTTTAATAAGATTTCATGTATTTCTCGTAGTCTTCTGATGTTGTATAGCTTGCTTGTTAGATGGCTCCGGTCTGACTTATTTCTTGTGAAGTTCAACGGCGTATAGGAGCCTGCATTGTGAATTTGTGATGTCTGCTTAACAATTGAGCTAAAACACACTTTGCAGCAATAAATTGGTTTTTAATCTTACAAAATTAAAGTATACCTGCATTGTGATGTCTGTTTAACAATTGAGCTATAACACACTTTGCAGCAATAAATTAGTTGTCTTACAAAAGTTAAAAGTATAATTGTTTGATACTTTTTTCATGGTTGATTTTAAACACACCTGTCGTATTAAAAAAAGTTGGTTCGGGTCAAAACGGGTTCTGACCAAACTAAGAACTACTGCCATTTGATTCGGGATCCTGTGCAGTTGTTTAGTAAAAACTTAAATGTTTCCATGAATTTTATTAGATTTTGTTGTAATTTTGCGCATAGATGATCTCTTTTTTTTAAAACCACTTCTTATTATAGGGCTTGAATCCCACCAAAGGCGCCATCCTCATGATTATAGTTTCAGTATATGCATCACTCTTATATTTACACTACTTGCATACATGTGATGTTTAAATAACTTAATGTATGTATACTTACTTATCTGTCAGAGTGTTTGTGTGATAGAAGGTATGGTTTTGACCTCTAGACCTCGTACTAGGTTGTTTTCGTTGTCACCACCATGGTCTTGACTCGAGAAGATGAGAAATGATATCACTTCAACACCGAGGGCATTCTATACTGAAAAGTCTCACAACCTTGACTAGTGAAAATCTCTAGTGTTGTTTAAATTTAGGTAACATCTCACTTAGTCGTTTATGATGTGGCTCCTTACATATATAATTTTTATTTTTATATAACTATTCGGGTTATCATCCCTTTCACGTGTCTACCGGTTCATGTTTAAGAATACTTTTAGTTAGTAAGCGACTACCTTACCGTCTTTGCCTCTTAGAGGGGAGATTCTGGGTTAAAACCCAAACATGGTGTAATTTAATGTAATGTAAGAATATGAATAGAAAATTTGTCCTTAAAAAAGGAAGTGATTAACTTTCGTCTATAAAAAGTGATAATTTAGTAATTCTAAGGGGACACATATTTGGGTTTAGGCTTTCCCTTTCCCCCTTATTTTCTCCAAAATCAAAGGGGTGGTGTTTCCGGTTTTATGCGAGACCCATTCACTGGTCACACTCTCTTCTTTTTTTGTTTTTTCTCAGTATCTAGTGAATATTCATCGGGTTTCGCCAATCCACAACCGCACATCATCACCTCCACCGCCAATCACCACCCTCCACCTCATCTCCCCGTTCTCCCAATTGAATGACTCCGACAGTCTAAGTGGGATATATATGAAACAATAAGGTTTAACTTTGTGGGAGCCGGAGGAGTGACTTGAAAGACATCGTATCACCCAATGGTTATTTTTACCTAGATGTGAATATCATCCACCGGATACGATGATATAAAAAACCCTAGACCAGGAAATTTTTACTGGTATTTACTAGTCAAAGGTATGAATAAAAGATTTAAAGAAAAAACTTGGGAGGAAGAAAACTTGGTAGAATTTCACGTAAAACTTAAAAAAAACTTTAAAAAAAAATGTGATGTGTCGCCCGGAAAACACACCAAAAATAAGATTATCAAGCCTAGCTCGTGCCATCGTTCGTGAAAAGATATCGGAATCAATAATCGGTTTCATATGATATGCAAATGCAATTTCAACTTCACCGATAGATGGATTATACAACCTTTTCAACTTTTGATCATCAATAATCGTATTTAGCATATTTGTACCTGCAAAATTCGCTCTTATAATCAATTTGCGACTACGGAAACAGCAACTTTAGGGTTCATTAAACGCTGGAACAACCATTATTCTTCAAGAAATTGAGTCTCCAAATAACACTATTTTTCATCGAGCAGCAATCTACATTCAAGTAAGATATTACATCAAACCCTAATTCATTCAATTTCACTATAAATTATTCATTACTGTAACAATTGCTCTCAGGTAACAGTTTGTAATAATTTGGTGCCCTAAATTGCCCCAAAATGGTTGGGAAATACAGCGATGACGACGAAGACGATATGTTTTACTACAGATATTCCTCTGCTACACCACAACCACCATCATCATCATCTTCAGACAAAACCCTAACAAAATCCTCATCAAACCGTGGCGGAGGGGGTCGGAGTGGAGGTTTAGCCCCATCGAAATCAACGGTTTATGTTAGCAACCTTGATTACAGCCTTACTAATTCGGATGTGTTCACCATCTTCTCCACATTTGGCAAGGTTGCCAAGGTCACAATTCTAAGAGATCGAGTCACTCGTGAGAGCCGTGGTGTTGCCTTTGTGTTATTTGTAGCGCGTGATGATGCTGTGAAAGCTGTTAAGGGGATTAGTGGGAAAGTTCTTAATGGCCGAACGTTATCTGCATCGATAGCTGCAGATAATGGTAGGGCGCCGGAGTTTATTAGGCGAAGAGTGTATAAAGATAAGAGTAGGTGTTATGAGTGTGGAGAGAGTGGGCATTTGTCGTATGAGTGTCCTAAGAATCAATTGGGGCCTAGGGAGCGGCCGCAGGCGTCAAAACGAGGTAGGAGAGAGGGTGGTGGCGGTGGCGGTGGTGGTGGTGGTAGGTGGGGCAAGGAGGAGGAATGGGGCGGGGATGATGATGAAGGTGGTGAGGTGTTTGAGTATGATGATTGGGCGTCAGTGGTGGATAATGGGGCTGATGAGAGGTTGTTGGGTGGTGGAGATGTGAGTCGGGATGAAGGTAGGAAGAAAGGGAAAAGAGAGAATATGAAGAAAACGAGTTATTTTAGTGATGAGAGTGACAATGAGGAATGATTTGAAGATAAACGGTAAACAAAGGTATAATCTTTCGGAGCCTTTCTGTTTGTAAGATTTAATATAATTGATGTTTCAATGATTGTTCATTTCTATCAGTAGAACTATATAAATTACATTAGCGATTCATAACTTCGTCGTTCTAAAATAAAGTTTCTGATATACAGGCTTAAGTATTTATTGAGATCTGAGAAGATCTTTGATCATCAAACATTGTGCTTGTGGGAATCTGGATGAAATGGAATGTTGGAAGTTCACATGCATTGCTCTTCAGTTGTTCTTCCTGGTACTCCTTTATCATCCTTTTTGGTTTATACATGATGGTCTAAAATGGTTTTTGTGTGTCTAGACTATTTTCTTAGTTTGTTATTTGAGGATCTTTTAGTACTTTTATAATTGCTCTGTTGAGTCTGTTGGGATTAAATTTAAAGAATATTTCAATGTTTTAACGTAGCTTTTTCTGGTTAATACAAAAATGAATGGAACTATGAAATACATTATACACCATATATCTTTAAAACCTAAATGTCTGAATCCACTATTCAGACTAAACAGTGATATTGGAGATTGTTAGAGAAAAAATTAGGCTATAAACCCTTTTGCTTGTTAAACGTTTCACTCTATTGTTTGTAACTTTTCTTATGTAAAATGATACCGAAATCAAGATTTGATTGTGGGATTGTGGGAATGACAAAATAAGGTACACAGAACAAATAAAAATAACAAAAGCTAACATATATATGCATGCCATTAGCTCATGATGTCTTTAATAACTTTTTTTAGTTGTTTTATCAGCATTATTGGGCATAACAGCTGTGAACACTGCCCTTGCTAACCCTGAGTGCATGTAGAAGTGTAGTACAATATAACTATATAAGCATAGCACCTTTAAGGCTTTAACATCTGCCTTATGACTTCTTAGGTAATCATGATTATGACATCTGTTGGCATAATGAACTAGAAATTCACGTTTCAGTTGTAGCAAAATTCAGAGAAGTACTGATTTTGATAGGAGAAAAAGTCAAATGCAGCTCATTTGACCTCAAAAGTCAAATGCATAATGAAATAATGTTCTTATCTAAGAATTACCAGATTCTGAAAAAGCATCACTGTGAGCAGATAAAAGCAAATCCTTGGTAGCTATTCCACAATCTGAAAAGGACAGAATTTTGTTTCAGTTTAACATATAATGAACTTTAGGATACAACACATGAAACTAGTTTTATCACCTCATTTTGGTCAGATAGTACCTTAAACCAATCAGATCAATCGTAAATTACAGTCTTGTTCCGTTTCTCAGTGTAGATGAAAGAATCCCATCATTCTAATGTGGTCAAAGAGTATCTGCTTGCACACACATTTGTTGTGAATTTGAACCCTGTTCAATAGATATCATAACTCTTAATTATAAGTTTTCTTAGTTTAAAGGTTATATCACCAGCAATCAAGGACCAGCTTATAGGGTTTTGATGGTGTCTAGGTAGGTGATATCTTGGGCCATAATAATCTTAATGATCTTTGGTAACTAGTGACCATGATAACTTAAGTTCTCCCTTCTTTATGGTGGTACCTGATTACAGGCTTAGGGTGTTTCAACTGTCTGGTTTGCTTGATAAACTCTATAACCTAGAACTATATAATCATTACAAATTACAGTGTATTCCTAACGATTACATGTAATCATGAGTAATACATTATCTTTTAGTCACTAGAATATTGTCGTATAATTATTTGTATATTCTTAGTGAATAAACTGTAGTTTGTTTGAACTCATAAAAGCATCAACACACGTACATGATGTTCATTTAAAAACAAATGATATGTTAAGAACTATAAAAATCATAGAATGCATTTGTACGTGACAAATGGTTCCAACTGATTTAAATACAAATGATGGAACTGCTCATTCTTGCTTGCAAAATTGATCCTTGGTATGCTCCATCTCATCTATCTCCACTCGAATCCTTCAACCAGCAATGTAACCGAGATACCTCCCCAAACCTTCCTCATTACCGTCATTGCCCCGACAATCATTGTTCCTTCCTGTTGCCTTGAGGGTAGTTGCCACTATGATCATAGGTTACGTTATGAATCCTATATCTACTTGTCAATCTTAGGTAATCTTTCATGGTTCATGTAGTCTTGGATTGATATGAGTGGTGGTTCACACTAGAACAATAATTTGGATTTTTGTGAAGATGTAGCAAGTGTATTGATTTGTGTCACCTAAAGACACTCGGTGAGTTTACGACAGAGATGGTTACATGAGTTTTTATATGACCGGACCTAAAAGATATGATTAATTAGTGCTACAGAGTTTCGACGGTACGTTACATTAAACACTAATTCATCTAACACTAATTCATCACCAAATGCGAGGTAGTTGATCATGGAAACATCAACCCAAAACAGATTATCAATCTTATCACCAAATGATAGGAAATTGAAAGTGAAGCTATTCAAATACACTTGTCTCATCCTATCTATAAAATATTGTGCATCCCTATCACCAATGAAATTGGTGAAATCTTTGCCAATTTTTTTGTAGTCGGTCTTGTACCCCGGGCCATATAATGATTTTCTGTTAGTGCAACTTGCAAACTATGTGCTTTTGATGTCTTAATATTTGCTGATCGACAATTTGCAATACGCCCTTTTCCAACGAGCGATTTTTTTTTCATAACACATCCAAATTATTTGAATTCATCAAACCATGATTATGAACATCATTTAATTCGTATAGCTCAAAACCTTTGGTAATGTCCGTAGCTTCACAAACATTAAAACGCCTATGACGAACATGAGAATTTGCAGAAACATCTTATGTGTAAGTCACTTGCCTATATGAATGCATGCTTTTTTACACAATGGATTTGTGAGTACTCACACCTTTTTTTTTCTTTTTCTTAATATTGCAACGGGTAAAGAAACTGGCCTTCTCATACATCTTTAATACATTCTCTCATTTATCGTATTTGGTTTAATTCACATGTTTGTACTCTAGTGGTACGTTAGGAATCTAATATCGTGTTTCACCAGGGGATTGTATAGAGTGTTGCACAAGGAATCTTCAAAGGCATAAACAAAAGAAATATAAAATAGGAAATGTGAATATTTTCTATTGGTTTTCATTTTTTTTTATATCGTGTACCATTACAAGTACAAACCTGAGAGTGAAATCAAATACGATAAATGCGTGGATGTGGAAAAGATGTACACGACGTATATTGAAAAGTCAAGTTTCTATACTCGTTTAGGTATTAAGAAAAAAAAGATATGGTTATTCATAAATACTTTTAATGAAACAAAGCCTGTATACTTAGAGGCTAGGTGATTGACACAATGATTGTTTTTGCAAAGCCTCTTGTCCGTTGTAAGAGATTTAAAGTTTGTGATTGTCGTGCATATACTGAGAACTAGTGAAGGTACATAAAGTTTGAGTTATATGAATTTAGTGATGCTCGTAATCATGATTTGGTGAATTTAACACAGTAAAAAGTGGAGGCTCGATTTTGTTGACAAAAAGTATATTGCAAAATGTCGATTGATAAATATCACACCATCCATAGAACATAGGTTGTAACTTGCATTAAAGGACGGTAATCATATGATCCAAGGTACCAAATCTGACTATAAGAATTTTAGCACGGATATCACCACTTCATTGGTGATAGGGACACAAAACTTCGTAGACAGATTGTGACAATGAATGTTGTATTAAAATAAATTCACTTTCAATTTCCTTAATTGTTGATAAGATTAGAAAATCTTATTGGGTTAATGATGTTTTAAAGATCAATTATCTCGCGTTTGATGATGTATTGGCGTTTGATGATGTATTGGCGTTTGATGATGTATTGGCATTGTTGTTATTGTATTTCTCTGTATTCTCTTGTTTTTAGGTCATCCATTGACCAAAACTCAAGTTGTGACATTGTCTTGTCATCATTCGTCTTCAGACATGTCAATATAAAAAAGCTACATTTACCAAAAATATGTGATCCAGGTTAAAAAAATGTTGATTAACATATTTTTACATATACACAAATATATTGTATATAAAAATCAGCTTACTTGTATCACACTAAGGATTGCATATTTAGCAAGTTAGAAATCTCATTACATTTACGTAATTGTTGCCTAAGCAGTTAAATCGGCCGATATATCGATGATATATCACCGATATATCGGTTATCGGTGGGTGGCTTACATATCGGTGCAAAAAATCGGATAGTATATCGGGGGCGATATTATCGGCCGATATGACCGATATATCGCCGATATTTTGGGCTCTAAATATCGGCCATATCGGTGATATATCGTTGGGCTCGTTTTTGTCCTGGGCTCGTTTTTGTCCAAGGCCCAAAATTAAAAAACCCACTAGCCCACTAACCCAATAACCCTAAATTACTAACATGTCGACCATCGGGACTTCGGGAGGGAGCAGTTCCATACTTCCATGTTTCTGAAATTCGATGTTTCGTTGATTTAGGTGGACCATCGGTAGCAAGCAACCATTGGGAGACTCGAACGGTTCGGTGTTTCGCTGATTTCGGTGGACCATCGGGAGCAAGCAACCATCGGGACCATCGGGAGCAAGCAACCATCGCAAGCAACCATCGGGAGCATTCAAGGTCAACAACCGAGTATTTCTTTGCTTATTTGACTATCTTAGTATCTTATTATTAATATTATATGGGTTTTAGTGTTTATATATATATATATATATATATATATATATATATATATATATATATATATATATATATATATATGCAATTACCGATATCTCACTGATATATCACCGCGAGAACCGATATATCAAATATCGGTCAGTGACCGATATACAATATTTTACCGATTTAACTGCTTAGATTGTTGCATATACAAACCAATTTACCTATACAAACTAGTTTCACATAAGCAAACTGTTTTATTACCATTAAACTAAGTTAAGTAGACGTAACCTGACATTTACACACTTTAGTTACGGTTTGTCAACAGATATGTACATTTATTACTTACATCTATGTAAACTTATTATATTATCTATGTAAATGGGTTGGGCTTTTCTGACTTAGTTTCGGGTCCTTTTCATAACGTGGGGCGAAGCGACTTTTCTAAAAGATATTGGGGAAGGGATGAGGGTTCCGGAAAAAACCCCAATACTAAGCAATGCCTCCGGAAGGTTAAGGATGGTCATTTCACAGCGGTCGTCAAGGTATTGTGCTCAAATGGGGTGGCTCCTATCGGGGATGCAACTGTGAAAGCTCTCATTGATAAACACCCAGTGGGGCCACCTCCGTCCCTACCTTCTTCTCCCAGCGCCTTGCCCGCTCTCTCTGTGGATGGGGACTGTGTGCTTCGATCTATTCGATCGTTTCCTAAAGGGACCTCGTGCGGGAGAGACGGGTTGCGGGCTCAACATTTGTTGGATGCTTTTAGTGGTGGGGGGTCGGTGGCTTCTGCAGGTCTGCTCTCAGCCATCACTGATGTTGTCAACTTATGGTTAGGTGGGTTATGGCCCAACGTGCTCGCAGAATTTGTTGCTTCCGCCCCCTTACCCTTTTATTAAAGCCGGATAATGGGATCCGACCCATTGCTGTGGGGGCTATCTGGCGTAGGGTGGTTTCTAAAGTGGCTATGTGGAAGGTTGGGAAGGAAATGGCTCAGTATCTAGGGGACTTCCAATTCGGGGTGGGGACTCTTAATGGGGCTGAGGTGGTGCTTCACAGCGCAAACCGGTTTCGTAACTCCTTTCTTGCAGATGGTTCTTTGGCTATGCTTACAGTGGACTTCTCCAACGCCTTCAACATGATTGATCGTTCAGCTCTTCTCCGGGAGGTTCATCGTCATTGCCCGTCTATCTATCTATGGGTCTAGTTTCTATATGCTCAGCCCGCAAGGTTGTACGTTGGTGATGACTGTATTAGGGCTTCCACTGGGGTTCAGCAAGGGGACCCTCTTGGGCCCCTTCTTTTCGTCTTAGCCTTACACCCTCTGGTGCACCGGGTGTAAAATGACTGTAACCTCCCATTTCATGCGTGGTACTTAGATGATGGGACTCTTATCGGTGATGCCAACAAAGTCGCCAAAGCACTAGACATTATCCGCTCGGAAGGGCCTTCATTGGGGCTTCAACTTAATATTAAGAAGACTGAGGTTTATTGGCCGACATGTAATGGAGACAAACTTAAGGATGGGCTTTTCCCCCGTGGGATCGGTAGGCCGGAGAAAGGGGTAAAGCTCCTTGGGGGAGCTGTTAGTCGAGATCCTTGCTTTATCAAGGAGTTGGCAGGGCGGAGAGCATCGTGTGCTGTTGATCTTATGAAACAATTGTCTTGCCTTAGGGACCCCCGGAGTGAACTTCTCCTGCTCAGGTCTTGTATGGGGGTTGCTAAGTTGCTATTTGGATTACGAACATGTCAACCCCATATGATGGATGATGCGGTGTCATGTTTCGACAAATGGCTTAGGGGAGCCATTGAAGACATAGTTGTGTGTGGGGGTCCTTTCTTCGGTGATCTTCAATGGCGATTGGCATCCCTACCATGGCGCTTCGGAGGGTTAGGCCTCCTTTCGGCTCATGATGTTGGGGTATACGCCTTTGTGGCGTCACGGGTTCAATCTTGGAAGCTACAAGACCACATCTTAAGGAATAGCGGGGTTGTCGATCTGGACTCAGATTATGTGCAGGCCTTAGAATGTGTAACATCCCGCATTTTTATTAATGAAAAGTTAATAAACAATTAAGTTCGATACGATGTTAATTCCGACAATTACAAAAAAAATTATAATAATAATAATAATAATAATAATAATAATAATAATAATAATAATAATAATAATAATAATAATAACATCATAATGATAATAATATTAAAAATGGAAATTTATAATAAAAAAAAAACTTAACTCTATTAAAGTTTTGGGTTAAAAGTGTAATAATTGAAACTTATTTATAAAACTTTATGCATGAAATAATAAGCAAACCAAACTTCAGGGGGCAAAAGTGAAACTTTGTTTAAAAACCCAACCCACCGTCGACTTCCCCCCCCCCCCTCCCCTCCGGCCACTATTCCGGCCATCCCTCCGGCGAACCAAAAACCCCCAAATCTAATCGGTTATAATCAAATCAAACACTCCGACAGCTTTACATGGAAGATTCGAACTCTACCCCACTTCCATTTGAAAATCGAAGTGCGATTGACAACCATTCCACCCACTCTACTTTCGGCGAGAAACCGGGCCACAATCACCCACTGATCAAAATAAAAATCAAATTAGTGGTGCACTAACGAAAGGATAATCGATTATAATGTTCCACTGAATTCAATTTCGTATAAAACGTGCACAAACACCTCATTCGAACACCACCATTACCCGCGACCTGCAACCTACTAGAACACCACTCTCCGGCCTTTGTAACTAGCAATTAACAGAGGGCTTTGCAACTAGAACATCACACGAAGCTACACACGAATTTAATTTGATTTTCATTAACATTTGCACACGAATTGGATTCAAACTACTGTCGCGACTGCTCATCGAGTGTTCATCATCCATATAACTTCAAATCAGGTAATTAAACATACCTATACACTCGGTTTCACTTAGGGAACAAAAGCCCTATGTTTAATTCCATTAACAATTTCGAATCGATGGTCAATTGATCAGAAATCGAAACTAGGGTTCTTGATTTGGGGGAAAGGCTTTCGGGTGTGTTTAAAAGTAAAGTGAACCGTGTACTGTCGCGGCTTAGGCCTTCAGCCCACCGGTTCCCATGTCCCATGTTATCCAGGAGGTCCCGGGTTCGAACCCGGGCAACCTCATTTATTTTTTTAAAGGCCTTTTGAGCTTTTAAAAATCTCAAAAAAATTATAAAAATTATAAAAATAATTTTTATAAATCTTGTTTATATTTTTGAGCATCAAATAATTTTCTGGATTATATTAAAGTTTTACCAAATTATTTACAAATATGATTTATTTTATAAAATATACTCTAAACGAACGGTTTAGAATAATATTTTTGTAATTATTCTTCGTTAATCATACGGACTTAATTACATGATGAACACCATCATTACATCAAAATTCATTTCTAAAAAACACTTAATATTTCGTTAAATGGATTAAAAGTATGAAATATATTTTATAAATTTAATTACTTAAACAAAACACATAATTCTATCAAAACCTTAATCCATATTCGAACGTTAATCATATTATAAACTCATAAATAATAACTAACATTAACTATGTTCATACTAAACGAAACACAAGTTAACTGAAATTCTAATCGTCGTGCGAACATTATTTCTTTGCAACGCAATCAAGGTGAGTTTCACGGCTCCCTTTTACTTTCTTTTCTTTTTGGGGGAGAAAACATGCAAACACAATTTATGAATGGTTTTAGTATTATTGATATCGCCTGTTACGTTAGTGCAAACACACAAACAGTCCTGACACTCTCGAACCGTTAGTAATGGGATTAGCGAGGTAATTTTGAGTAGTACTACTGGGTCTGACAAACCCCGCCGGGGCTAGTCGCGCTAGCTTGATTGGAGGTCAAACGGGTGCATTATTGACCTAACATTTGTCACTGTCTTGCGAGACGTGACGGGGAAACAACAAACATATAGGACACGCAAACAGTCAGCTTCGGTTCGAAACGCTAAGTAACATGATTATAGGCTAGCTACCTATCGATATGCTTTAATTACTATACCATTCCGAACAGTTGCAAACATTTTGAACAGTCGAATAGTTACGAACAGTCGAACAGTTACAAACAGATGAACAGTTACAAACAGTCGAACAGTTACAAACATTTTTATTTGTGATAAAACCTGTGAACTCACCAACTTTATGTTGACACACTTTAGCATGTTTTCTCAGGAGACAGGAACGCTTAATCTCATGATGCACGATTAAGGAACGCACTCAGGACATGCATACATTGGATCCATTTATGTTGCATTATACATTGTTGTGACTTAGCATTCCAGACTTTCAGTATTGTTTACACTTCAATATTCGCTTCCGCACTGTTATTCATATCTTTTATGTACTCTGACTTAAGTCAAACGTTTATTTTTAAACTCATATAGTGTAGTTTGATATGACCGTGTCTGAGATCCTGGTATGTTACACGCCTAACGGTAAAATCCTGTTTGTGGAAATTGAGGGTGTGACAGAATGCCTAACCGGCTCTCTCCCAGACTTTGACATTGGCGGTTTTTCTAATAAGGACACCGCTCCACCAAAGCCTCAGAAAACTTTGGCGAATGCCCTGTTTGGGAAAATCGCTCAGAGCTTGGGAGAAGCTTTTGGGTTGTCCCCCCGCCAGAAGGCGGTTATCGAATGCTTGCAAGGTCCTCATACCCAAGATTTTCTGACTGTTATCCCGATTGTTGGGTTGGACCAATGTATGTCTACTGTTGAATATAGGACCATTCTTAAGTACCGTTTGATGATCCCAATGTACCCTGAAGACGAAACATGTCCGATCTGTCACAAAGCCTGTCTGGATAAATTTGGGGAACATGCAGTTCATTGCAAGGAGCTTTCTAGGTTCAAATACCGACATGACTGGGTGAGGGATGTCCTGTGGGACATCTTAAAGGTGGGCTGGAATATCAGCAAAAAAGGAAGCCCCTGTAAACTTCCTTACAGACCCCGCGATGGGGAGATCCACTTTGCGACCGGCGGATTTGCTCGTCTTTGGATGGGCCCAAGGGAAACACGCTTGTGTTGACCTTACTGGGTATCCTCCCTAGTGGGATTGAGGGATAATGGGTTTGTAGCTGGACAGGCTACTAAAAAGGCTGAAGCGAAAAAGGTGGAAAAACATGCTAAGGCGTGTGAAGAAAACCAACATGTTTTTGTCCCTTTGGCTTTCGATACATTTGGCTCCTTGGCTCCGGAGGCTATTCGTTTCTTGACCAGGGTCCAGCGGGTTATTCATAGCAATGTCTCGACTCCACAGGGGCAATGATATGTGTTTAGTAGATTAGGGTTCGCAATTCAGAAAGGGGTGGCGGCGCAGCTTGTTGCCCGCCTACCTGTTATCATGATGTAATATTTCAAGGTTGTAATAAATCCCTCGTGGAAATGTTAAAAAAAAAAATTAAAAGTTACAAAAAAAAGATATAAATTGTGTTACGCATCGTCAATGTTACACCTCTGCCAATTATCTTTTGCATCTTTTAATAGTTTGCCACTATGTATCCACACCAATCACACTTCTTTAGATCAACTTTCATGCTCATATATTTATCACTACTAACTTGCATTTCTTATTCTTACGGCTTTTTATCGTTGTGCTGTAAAAAAATAAGAAATCAAGCTTGAAATCTAAGTATTTTTCACATTTATCTTCACTGCCCAACATTAAAACCCTAGTAAAATGCTCTGCAACTGAATACATTGTTGTCGACTTCTTATTGCAACTTCGACTCATCAAGTCTATCCCCTCATTCGAAACTACATGTAACTTGTATATAACATCCCTGTCCACCTTTACACGCCTGTTATCAACTCTAATTATCATATTTTTCGGGTCCAAATTACACGCCTCATCTTTGATGGTATACTATTAACTTTAAACCTTAGTAAAGTCTCAAAACTGATGCTCCGTACATAATATCTTTGTTATTTGTTTAATCTCGGTTTTGCCATGAAAAGTTGTTTTGTGATGATAATTGGCAAAGGTGTAAGTTGTCTTACACTTACAAGCTATATATTACTTGGACTTACTATTAAATCGATGTAAAACCTTACATATACGTATTACATGTTGACTTTAATTTTAATACAAGTTTTAAGTACTATATACACTTATAAGTCAAGTTGCAGATTACGAACCTTTATCTTTCATTCTTTTTTCCTTTACTTTTAAGAATTTTTCATTCACTTCTTGCACTATCTTTATTTTTTCACTTTTTTTCATACGATATGCCATTGTTACCCAAACAAATCACAATATCACACATTTGCAACATAGATTATGTACTAATAACTTTTGCACATTTGCAACATCGATTATGTACTAATAACTTTGAAATACAACACATACCGCATTTGTTAACGGCATCCTTTTCTACATCACACTTTTTCTTCATGCTACCACTTGAAATACAACCAACCTTTGCATTTTCCAAACCTGTATCTAATGATACCATAAATATTTAATACATTCGCAAAAGTGGAAAAACAATTAATATAAAACATGTGCAACAGTTTCAACATTAAACTACATGTCATATTAGATGACGCTTCTTCAATAATAACTACAAATGGTTTTTTTTCCTACCGTAATTGATCTGAACCCCCCCCCCCCCCAAAAAAAAAAAAAAAAATCATACCATTAGTCGTGAAAACACAAACCCTAATGTCACATTGATCATAAAAAACATTAAATCAATCAATACAAACTATTATTAAGCTACAAAATCTCATGTAGGTGTATGTAATCAACGGTATCGAGTCTGAACAAACACCAAAAATCGCAATGTCAGCTTCATCTTCTTCATTCACTTTTTTCTTTTTTCTCCGTCAACGAACAAGCAATCAGAAGAATTTTAAGTGACTGATTCAAATATACTTCAAAAATTGTTTTTACACACATGTTTAATAACTTCTTGATTTATTGTTCAACCTGGTGCCAAATTGTAAAATTCCCCTTTGTAGAACCCTAAAAATCACCCTTGAAGTAATTTTGATTTTTGTTTTCAAACTCTTTTCCACTTGATCATTATAGTTAGAGATTAGAAGAGAGGGAAATCTTTTAGAAAATTTGATAATCATTACTATTATGAGAAGTTATAGAAACGAAAACGTTTTGCCTATTATACCATTCTCTGTTAAATTTAACAAAGAATTCAAAACTGTCATAGTTATTTTTATGTTTGAATAATATTGATTAAAGTTAAGATAAGGTTTTCTTGATTTTTAATTATAAAATTCTTAAAGTATTTCTTTTCTTGTATATGGATGACTTTTGTATATGTAAAATGTCTAAATGTGTATTGATACTTAATAAGCACCCTTACATTAATTTGTTTAACGTATAAATTACTTTTCGTTTTAAAATAGCCTTAGGTGTGAAGATAAAAGAGATGATTCCAAAAGTTCCTCTACCTAACACCACTATACCACGAACCAAATTCATGACTAAACTTAGTTTAAGGGATAAATTGTAACTAATGAAATCCATCATTTTCACTATGGCTCTTATGTGCACCTAAAAAACTACCGACTACAATAATATTTTTATTTTCTTTATTTCTGTTTTATATTTTAACAATGATTTTATTTTTGTATTTTTAAGATATAATCTTTCATATATATTAGATTATATGTTGCTGCACTGTGACAATTTGATGGAGAGACCTAACAAATAAAAATGAAACAGTTACGTTTAGCAAACATATTTATACCCTTTACGTTTATAAACTACTTTGAGTCAAGTTGAGTATGCTCGTTATCATTAACAATGACAAAATGATTATATGTCTAGAGTCAGGGATGACTTAACATTTTTAGAGGCTCCAATTGAATTAAAAAAAAAAGCCTTTTTAAAAACACAATCTAAACAAATGCAACATAATCAGAAAAAAAAAACTTAATCAAAATTCTTTGAAAAAAAATAGTAGATCAAAGAAAACATGGTATACTAACCTTGAGTTCTTGAATGTTGGTTTCTTTGAAGAAGAAAAGGACAAAAAAGAGCTAGCCCATGTCGATTAGATCAATCGAAGAGAAAGAAACTTAGGAAGGGTCATGTACTTTGTGAATTGTGTGACTGTATCTTTAATAACTGATCAAATCATTATAACTCAAAGATTAAGGTGTTGTTTGTTTTTTCTGCAGTAAAATATCTGCAGTCTAGGGACTAAATCTGCAGACATCTGCAGGAGAAAATGTGGACCAAACCTATGCAGTCTGTAACAAAAAGAGTGTTTGTTTTTTAAAATCTGAAGACTCCTAAAATCAACTGGTGGTGGTATACAACGGTACTGGACTGTGGTGGTGATGGTGGACGGCAGACAGTGGGTGGAGGCGGACGGTGGTGGAGGCGGACGGTGGTGGAGGCGGACGGTGGTGGTGGCGGACGGTGGTGGTGGAGGAGGGCGGTGGTGGAGGAGGGCGGTGGTGGTGACGCACGGTGGTGGTGGACATGGGTGGTGGTGGGTGATGGTGTTTAATACTCTTCAGACTTTAAAATACTTTAGAAATGGTTGTGTCAAGTCTGCACCATGCAGACCTCGCGCATATCTTTTTTAATGAAAAATTTTTCAAAAAACAAACACTATGCAAACCTCAACGTCTGCGCGTGGTCTGCGCGACACTGACAAAAGAGATCATGAAGAACTTTTTTTGAAAAAACAAACACCTTCTAAGTGTTATTCATGCTTTAAAATTTCATTGACTCATATAATAACAAAGTTCACTATAACTTTTTTTTATAAAAAACGAGAGTCCTTATTTTTTAAAGGGCCGAAGCTCAATGGGTCACAATTTATATTATAGGGCCGACCCCGTCTAGAGTTTATTTATGTAATATTTCATAATTTTGATTTATAATTTATATAAGTTATCACTTAGGTTTTAGTTAAATAAATCAAAGAGCTAACTGCCTCAGGCTCGATTCATTTATGATCCGGGTTGGCTCATTTACAAACAAGTCAATTTAAAGTGAGTTGTTTTTAAACTTTTTTTTTTAAAGAAACACAAGACTTAGAATATTTAAACGCTCTCATATCATTTAAAGGATATTTTCTTTTTGTAATTTACACTTGAGATAATATACGGGAATTCTGCACACACCGCAGTTTCCTGTAAAAAACCGACTCAAACGCTCACGGTTAGGCCTCCCCGTGACCGTTCAATCAGGTGTGAGACCTAACTGTCATGGTGAGGCCTAACCGTGACAGTTAGATCTGGGGATCGTTAACAACGATTGGGTACGTAACTAATGGGGAATTGATTGTGTGCAGTTAGGGTTTTGGGGGCTATATGTCACGGTTTGGCCAAACCGTGACATATTGCCTATATTTTTATATATTTTTTTTCATATCACTTTGTTTTTATTTTAATTTTATCACTCGTTTAACCTAATCGTAACTCACAAGTTTGTGTTTTGTGTTTATTAATAATTTATCTTATTACAAGTATTTATTTATTATTAATGTGACGGTTTTGTGTTTAATTTGTTTACGAGTTTGTAAAAATCGGTTGTCATTATACAGACATATTGTATATATTTTCTAAATTTGAGTAATCACACTAGTTGTTTTTATTTTTATTTTATCACATGGTTAACCTAATTGTAACATACGTGTTTGTGTTTTGTTTTATTATTAAATTATCATATTACAAGTAATTTTTGTGTTTAATTATTTATTAAACAAGTTGGTTTTTATTTTATCACAGGTTAACCTAATCGTAAAAATCAGTTGTTATCAAACATATACAATTAACATTATCAACATTACAAATATAAAACAAACAAACAAAGAAACACAATCAAACAAACACAACCAAATATACAAGTCATCATAACTGAAACTGCACACATATATATATATACAAAGAGTTTTTACATACAAAAAGAAATAAAATACAAACAAAATACCTATCTAATCCATCATCCCGGATCGCTGCCTGAACAGACCCGCCCACGCCGGATGGGCCAGCACCGTCATAGCCTAGCCGCCTCGGTGGCTGTGACAACAACGGCGTACCGGAGGCGGCATAGTCGGCGACCATGTGCTAGATGACCTAGTCCAGCATATCCTCCAGCCTCGTGACCCTGTCTCTTGTGTCCTGAAGCATATCAAGAACATGAGCAGGCAATCGCACGGCATGGTACACGCGCTAAGGATGCTGGGGCGGGTCCTGGTTGTGCGGCAAGGAAATGGGCTGATCCTCCCCGCCGCCAAGGGGTCGTGGGCATCCTGAATGTGGACCTCAGCCCCCGCCAGCTCGGGGGGGTCCACCAATGGCTCGGGCACCCATGGCACGAGCTCATGGTATCTATTGAGCAGGTGCCACGTGCCGTCGGGGAACCTCCGAACGATCCTCATCCCAGTGGCGGTGGTCCGGCCGGCCACGTTCACAGGAGTCGGAGGTATCGGGAGCTGGGACATGGCGTGCGCGTACCCCAAGCCCCGAGCGATCCGGGAACGATGTTCCCGCCCACTAACGCCCCTCGCGACTGCCGATGATAATAACTAGCAAAATAATAAGCGAGGGCATGCGTGAGGTGGCAGTGTCGGTGTGTGAGTACACACCGAAGAAAAAAAGGTCGGCGGCGTTGACCCTGTCGGTCCCCGCCCCACGACCGGCGACGGACGTGGTGATGAGTCGATGAATGTATCTATACAGAAGGTCTCGTATATGAGATGACCTCGTATCACCACCGTACGGTCCGTCGCCAATGGCAGGCCACCAGACCTGATCGGAGTCGTCGGCCCGCGGACAAGGCCGCGGTGAACATCGGTTGTCCGACCTCCACCTCCGTGTAGAGGCCGCTGACGACGGCGAACCGCCGAAGTGACATGCGGTGGAGGTGCCCGAACAACCGGAAAGAAACCTCCGCGGGCGCACGACCGTCCGCTACGTCGTCCTCGTCCAGCTCCGCAAGTCCCTGCTCACGTGGACGGAATGTGAAGGTGCAGTAGAACTCCACGGTCAGCTCTCGATGGGCATCGTCGCTCATCTGGAACAGCTGCTCCCACGGGCCGTCCTCGCCGATAATCTCAAAAAAACGGTCCCGCTCTCCAACGAGCTGTAAGAAGTCCTCCGACAGGATGGTCCCCGGTGCCGGCACTCGTGCTCTCAGGGTCCTGAACCGCTCGTACGGCGTAGTCCCCTGCTCGAACTGTAAAAACTGGCAGTCATCAATGCCGGGGATAAAAACATCCTCGGCATCCATATCTGCGAAAAAAAACGTATTTATCATTATTTACAATGTTTATAAAATTAATGGTTGACGGTTAATTATTATTATTATATATTATTGGTATTATTACTATTATTATTATTATGTATACTATTATTATTATTGGTATTATTATTATTATGTATACTATTATTATTAGTATTATTATTACTATTACTATAATTATTATTACTATTATTATTATTACTATTATTATTATTATTATTATTACTATTAGTATTATTACTATTATTATTATTATTATTATTATTAATTATTATTATTATATTATTATATTATTATTATTCTTATTATTAGTACTATTATTATTACTACTACTATTATTATTATTATTATTATTATTACTAGTATTACTATTATACTATTATTATTATTATTTAACTATTATTATATATTTATTATTACTATTACTATTATAACTATTATTATTATTATTTCTATTATTATTATCTATTATTACTATTACTATTATAACTATTATTATTATTATATTACTATTATTATTATTACTATTTCTATTATTACTATTTCTATTATTATTTCTATTATTATTATTTCTATTATTACTATTACTATTATAACTATTATTATTATTATTTACTATTTCTATTATTATTATTCTATTATTACTATTACTATTATAACTATTATTATTATTATTATTACTATTATTATTATTACTATTATTACTATTATTATTACTATTACTATTATAACTATTATTATTATTATTATTTACTATTATTATTATTACTATTATTACTATTATTATTACTATTAGTATAATATTACTATTACTATTATTATTATAACTATTATTATTACTATTATTTATTATTATTTCTAATAATAATAATAAACCGTCGACAAACTACGCTACACATACGGGAAAACCTATCAAATCTATAAGGGAAAACCTATTAAATCTATTTGGGAAAACCTATCAAATCTATAAGGGAAAACCTATCAAATCTATTAGGAAAACCTATCAAATCTATTTAGGAAAACCTATCAAATCTATTTGGGAAAACCTATCAAATCTATTTGGGAAAAACAATCAAATCTATTTAGGAAAACCTATCAAATCTATTTAGGAAAACCTATCAAATCTATGTTACCTCTATGGATTAAAGTGGAAAATTATGTACCGAAAACGATAATGTAGCGGCGGTGGTGGTGCGACGGCGGTGTTGCAGCGGCGGTGGTGCAGCGGCGGTGGTGGTGCGCAGATGGTGAGTGGCGGTGGTGGTGGAAGATGGTGAACGGCGGTAGTGGTGGTGGAAGATGGTTAGCGGCGGTGGTGGTGGTGGAAGATGGTGGATTCACGGCGGTGGTGGTGGAAGATGGTTGAGCGGCGGTGGTAGTGGTGGTGGAAGGTGGTGGTGAGCGGCGGCGGTGTCACGGGGAGGGCTCGCGATGACGGTTTGGAGGCGGTGGAGGTGAAACGTTGAGAGGATTGTGGTGGTGAAGTGGTTGTGGTTGTGTGGATTGTGTGGTGAAATGGGGGTGTGCGAACGGTTGAAGACGAAACCAGTAAGCACGAGGTCACGGTTTGGCCTCCACGTGACCTCTTACAGACAGGAGGTCACGGTTTGGCCTCCACGTGACCTCTTACACATACGGTGCTCGAGGGGTAGGTGCACTAATCGAGGGGAAATCAGATTCAAAAAATATCTCAAGAGGTCACGGTTTGGCCTCCACGTGACCTCTTCCTTTTTTTTGTATAATTGTTATTATTATTATTGTTATTATTATTATTATTATTATTATTTATTATTATTATTACTATTATTATATTATTATCATTATTATTAACCGTAACCTTTTAGTTTCTGAATACACAAAATAATACTATTAATATTATTATTATTAACTTTAAAATTATTACTATTAAACTTTTTATTTATATTAGAGTATATTATTATTATTGTTATTATTATTATTTATCATTATTGTTATTATTATTAAAGTTTATTTTGTAGTTTCTGGATATATACAAAATATTATTATTATTAATATTATTATTATTATTAACTTTAAAATTATTACTATTAAACTTTTTATTTATATTAGAGTATATTATTATTATTATTGTTATTATTATTATTTATCATTATTATTATTATTATTAGAGTTTATTTTGTAGTTTCTGGATATATACAAAATACTATTATTATTAATATATTATTATTATTATTAACTTTAAAATTATTACTATTAAACTTTTTATTTATATTAGAGTATATTATTATTATTATTATTGTTATTATTATTATTATTTATCATTATTGTTGTTATTATTAGAGTTTATTTTGTAGTTTCTGGATATATACAAAATATATTATTATTAATATATTATTATTATTAACTTTAAAATTATTACTATTAAACTTTTTATTTATATTAGAGTTATTATTATTATTATTGTTATTATTATTATTTATCATTATTGTTATTATTATTAGAGTTTATTTTGTAGTTTCTGGATATATACAAATTATTATTATTATTATTATTATTATTATTATTATTATTATTATTATTATTATATTATTATTATTAACTTTAAAATTATTACTATTAAACTTTTTATTTATATTAGAGTATATTATTATTATTATTATTATTATTATTATTTATCATTATTGTTATTATTATTAGAGTTTATTTTGTAGTTTCTGGATATACAAAATAATACTATTATAATTATCATTATCAACTTTAAAATTATTACTATTAAAATTTATTATTATTATTATTGTTATTATTGTTATTTATCATTATTGTTATTATTATTAGAATTTATTATGTATGTTTGAACATGGTTTACAAAATATAAGGTGCATATATGTCGATATATTCCCGATAAGATTGTTTAGGTTATCATTAAAACGTACGGTTTGTTCACGTACGCATGTTTGTATGTACGTTTACGAAGTGTATTTGTTCTTATTGTATATATATGTGATGTGTGTGTATGTTCTTGAAAAAAATATCCGATTCGATATACGTAAATGATCATAAACGGTTAATGTGTAGTGTCACACCCCAACCTTGACGGCGGAATCGTCGAGGTGTGAGGGATAAGATTGTTCACAGCCACATAACGCTATGTTTAAATGTAAATATTCAAATTAATAGTTTCAAAAGAAATTACAAACCTAAGTCTCAATATACAATAAGTTCAAACATAAATCAAACGTAACATGACATTTTATTTATTTAACTAGGTCCACGTCCTAGTTTATTGCAAGCTTCAAAAGATCACTCTAAACTCGGGGGTTACCTGAAACATGATAAAAATAAAAGGTCAACTAAAAATAGTTGGTGAGTTTCCAAGGTTTTCATACATAATATGAAAAGATTATAAGTAGCAATTCATGTCATAGGTTATAAGCAAGTAAGGTTATAGACACATATCTTTACAATCAAACCTCGACTTGATTACAAGTATATGAGATTGGCTAAGTGTATTTGGTTCCCTAGTGCACAAGCATACGGCTCCTAGGAGTCGGCAGTTCATCGACTTTAGCACCAAATAGGCTTGTCAGGCCTAAAGATCTAAGATGTCGCCAGGCTAGCAATAGTTAATGATTGTAACAAACTATGTATCTCATATAATCACTTACATCACACAAATAACCATGACAAAATATAAAGATGAATTGCAAGTGCTTTACAAGTCTCAAACGTTTATAAGTGTATGATGTATAAGTATCATGTTTCACCCCAAAATGGTGTGAAATAAAGTAAAAAGGGGCAAGGAAAACTCACATGGCAAATAAGTATAGGAATGATGATTATTAAGAAATATAGTTAAACGTTCCAACACAGTCCTTCACATGGTACCTAGATATATATTTATATTTACAAGCGTTGAGTTAATAATAATATTAAAGTTCTAACGAGAACTAGAGTTTTGATGGAATGGTGGGGTTTTGTCTAGTAAATAAATTTATATAATGAATTTGTTTATATTTTGAATAAGTGAAAAGAATTATACTATTTAATCATTTTTATTATATAAGAGTAATTAAGCATATTAATTGATAAGGTTTAGATATAAAATGCAAATAAATCTTGTAATCTTGTGAAATAAACAACATCTAATAATGACTAAAATAACATGTTGACCAATAACAATTTATTAATCTAAACTATTAGTTGAAATACGTTTATAAGTAAACCTAAAATAACTCTTGTAAATAATTTATGAATTTATAAAATATATATTTTATCATTATTAATTTATAATTAAAGATAATATGGTGTCAAGTAATAATTTAACGATTTTAACTATTATTTAAAGTCTATTTTATAAAATAACTCAAAATTTTACCTTTGTAAATCAATTATGAAATTATAAGATAAAATATATATATAATTGCAAAAATAACTATTTATAATGTTTGTTAAATAATGTTTTATATAACAAATGTTAAGGTTTTTAAACAAATAAATTTTACAGAAAATGGTTAAATACGTTCGTAAAATTAAATGTGTAAAACTGATTTTTTTGTAATTTTAGAATTTTTATAAAATTTTTTATGGGCCAAAAAGGCCTTTTTTTAAAAAAAATGGGGTTGCCGGGTTCGAACCCGGGACCTCCAGTGTGAGATGCATTGTGTGTAACCGGTGAACCAAAGGCCGTGGCCGCGGCATATGTTGGTTCTTAAATCTTAAAAGCAGTGTTACCAAACTATCCCCAATCCGGATGAACCCTAGGTTCGTTTGGATCTAATCGAAAGCCAATTCGTTGTTGTTAACACCGAAGATCATGGGGCTTTTATTCCCCATGGTTTAACGAATACAATGGTATGTTTACTTACCTGAATTGAGTTCGATTTGATGAGAAGGACCCCAAGAACAGGTCGCGGCAGGGGAGGTGATCGAAGGGGGTGGTTTGTTGTGTTTCGTGTGAATTTGAGTTTAACAATTGGTTAGGATTAGATATACGATTGTTTGCGCGTGTTTAATTGGATTAATATAATGTGTAGTGCGATCGATGGTCCTGTAAAGCTGCCGACCAGCGGGGAAGGAACAGGGATGAATCGCACTGAGATTTTTAAATTAAACTTGAGGCACGAGTTCGAATATTGCACATGATGTTGTCGGGTGTTTATTTGGTTAAAACTCGAACGCGTTTGGCTGCTGTGGGCTCGCCAGAGCCGGTGGCCGGCGGCAAGGGATCGACGGGGAAGGGGGGTTGGGTGCTTGAATAAATTACACAAATGGTCCCTGTACTTTCTAACAGTTTTTATTTTTGGCATAACTTTATTTATTACAAATAACAAATCTTATATTGTTTATCTATTTACAAATTATTATTATTATTATTATTATTATTATTATTATTATTATTATCATCTTTATTATTATTATTATTATTATCATAATTATTATTATATTATTATTATTATTATTATTATCATTATTATTATTATTATCTTTATTATTATTATTGTTAGTATTATTATTATTATTATTTATTATATAATAATACTCACTATAATCTTTTAAAGGATTAAAAGACAAATTAACGTAATATGTATAAGCAACCTATAAGTTTCGTATATGACCACAATGGTTCTTAAGTTTAAACGACGTTAACTTTTAATTAACACCATAAATACAGGATGTTACAGTCTCTCCAACTTAAGAGAATTTCGTCCCGAAATTAAGAATGAAACTATGCAAATAGAAACGGGTATTTCTTCTTCATGTGCTCCTCACGTTCCCAAGTAAATTCAGCGCCACGCTTATTCTCCCAACGAACCTTGACGATTGGGGTTGTGGTGGTTCTAGTCTTCTTCATAATGCGATCCATAACTTCAACGGGTTTCTCGACAAAGTGTAATAACTCGTCGATCTGGATGTCATCCAACGGGACATGCAGACCTTCGTCAGCCAGACACTTCCTCAAATTCGAGACATGGAACACAGGATGAATTCCACTAAGGTCGGAAGGTAATTCCAGTTTGTAAGCCACTTTCCCAATCCTTTTCAGAATCTTGAAAGGTCCTACAAATCTTGGAGCCAGTTTACCCTTCCTTCCAAAGCGAACAACACCCTTCCACGAAGAAACCTTAAGAAGAACCATCTCCCCAACTTGGAATTCCAATGGCTTACGTCGCTTATCAGCATAGCTCTTTTGTCGACTTCTAGCCACTTCAAGGTTCTTTCAGATGATAAAGACTTTATCGGTCGTCTCTTGTATGAGTTCAGGACCAGTGATGAAGTTTTCACCAATGTCGGTCCAGCAGATCGGTGATCGACATTTACGACCATAAAGTGCTTCGAATGGTGCCATCTTGATACTCGAGTGATAACTATTGTTATACGAAAACTCCGCAAGCGGCAGATGCGTATCCCAATCACCACCAAAGTCAAGGACACACAGGCGTAGCAAATCCTCCAGGGTTTGGATCGTTCGCTCGGTTTGACCATTAGTTTGAGGATGGTAAGCCGTGCTTAGATCTAGTTGTGTACCCAAGAGTTCTTGCATAGACAACCAAAAATACGAAGTGAAACGAGCGTCTCGGTCGGATATGATGTGAAGAGGTACCCCATGACGACTTACAATTTCATCAACGTATATACGTGCCAACCTTGATGTCTTGTAAGTGTCACGTATGGGTATAAAATGTGCCGATTTGGTCAATCGGTCAACGATCACCCATATGCTATCATGTCCTTGAGAGGTTCGGGGTAGTTTAGTTATGAAGTCCATGGATATGTGTTCCCACTTCCATATAGGAACCTCGGGTTGTTCAAGTAACCCACTTGGACGTTGATGTTCGGTTTTAACCTTCGTACATGTGAGGCATTTAGCTACATAAGTCGCTATGTCTTTCTTCATTCCAGGCCACCAATATTGACCACGCAGGTCCATGTACATTTTATCAGAGCCAGGATGAATAGAATAACGAGTTTGATGAGCTTTGTTCATGAAAAGGGTACGAAGATTATCATGATTTGGAACCCAAATTCGATTCGCGAAGTACATCAACCCATTAGGTTTCGTCTCCAGTTGAGTTAGAAGGCTATGCTCCAGTTCATCCTTCATTCTTCCTTCTTGTTGAATCATTTGTTGAGCCTCCAAGATGCTAGACTCGATGTCACTATCTACTCTCAAATTTTGTAGCAGTACGGTAGCCTTGTTGACATCTAGTCGAATTTCAGTATCGAATCTTCTCAAAGTATCAAACCACTATCGTCGATCGCGAATCTCTTGAAACGAGGCCATCTTGTTATGGACTTTACGACTTAGTGCATCGGCTATGACATTTGCCTTCCCAGGGTGGTAACGAATGTCACAGTCATAATCACTAATCAACTCAACCCAACGACGTTGTCTCATATTGAGATCTTTTTGATTAAAAACGTGTTGAAGGCTTTTGTGATCGGTGTAGACTATACATTTCGTACCATAAAGGTAATGTCTCCAAATCTTCAAGGCAAAAACAACAGCACCAAGCTCGAGATCGTGGGTTGTGTAATTCACCTCGTGAACCTTCAATTGCCTTGATGCATAAGCTATGACCTTTCCTCGTTGCATAAGAACGCAACCAAGGCCTTATTTTGATGCATCACAATATACGGTGAAATCATCGTTTCCATCGGGTAGGGTCAAGATAGGAGCATTGCACAGTTTGTGTTTTAATGCTTCAAAAGCTTCCTCTTGCTCGGGCCCCCACTCGAATGGTTTATTCTTTGTGTCAAGGAAGTGAGCGGCTTCGCGATCCTTGAAAAGTTGGCGATGAATCGCCGGTAATAACCAGCAAGACCAAGGAAAGAACGAATCTCGGTCGGAGTCGTGGGAACACACCAATTCTTCACAGCTTCCACCTTTGCAGGGTCAACGTGAATTCCTTGGCTATTCACCACGTGTCCTAGAAATTGAACTTCCTCGAGCCAGAAATCATACTTAGAGAACTTCGCGTACAGTTGTTCCTTCTTCAACAGATCGAGGATTTGACGGAGATGAAGTTCATGATCGGAACGGGACTTGGAATAAATAAGAATGTCGTCGATGAAAACAATGACAAATTTGTCTAGCTATGGATTGCACACCCGGTTCATAAGATCCATGAAGATCGCAGGAGCATTTGTTAAGCCGAAAGGCATAACCGTAAACTCATAGTGTCCATAACGAGTACGGAACGCGGTCTTTGGGATGTCATCATCATGGACTCGTAATTGATGATATCTAGAACGTAGATCAATCTTCGAGAATATAGCAGCTCCTTGAAGTTGATCAAACAGATCGTCGATACGAGGAAGAGGATACCGGTTCTTGATGGTCAACTTGTTGAGCTCCCGATAATCGATACACATACGGAATGACCCATTTTTCTTCTTCACAAATAAGACTGGTGCACCCCAAGGAGAAGAACTAGGGCGGATAAACCCCTTCTCGGATAATTCCTGGAGTTGGCTAGAGAGTTCTTGCATTTCTGATGGTGCAAGTCGATATGGTGACTTAGCCACGGGGTTTGCTCCCGGTATCAAGTCGATTTAAAACTCGACTTCACGTACGGGAGGTAAACCACTAAGGTCATCGGGAAATACTTCAGGAAAGTCTCGTACGATAGGGACATCCTTAAGTTCTTTCCCTTTGACTTTCGTGTTGATCACGTAAGCCAAGAAGGCCATACACTTCTTGCTTAAGCACTTTTGGGCTTGAGTGCAAGACATGAGTTTAAGCCCTTTGGAAGATTTTTCGCCGAACACTTTCAAAGTATCCCCAGATGGCAACGGTATAAGGATGCACTTCTCGAAGCAAACGATCTCAGCATGGTGTTTGGTTAACCAATCCAGACTAATGATGACGTCAAAGCTTCCAAGTTTCATAGGAATAAGATCAATAAGGAAATCGTGCGTGTCAAGACTTAAGATGCAATCACGGATAACGACATCCACTGTGATCGGCTTTCCATCGGCAACTTCAACGGTGAGAGGTCTTTCTAGTTTCGTATGTGGCTTAGCAAGTATAGGTTCAAACTCTAACGAAACAAAACTCCTATCGGCTCCAGAATCAAATAGGACATAGGTATAAGTCTTATTAATAAGAAACATACCTGTTTAATTTTAGGTATTTAACGATACAAGTACTGTATGAAAAGAATCGGATCACAATAGTCAAAAGTAAGTTAACATACCATTCACTACATCGTTGTTAACTTGTGCTTGGTTAGCGTTGATGTTGAAAGCATGTCCTCGAGCTTGTGGCACATTACCCACAAGGCGAGGGCATTGTGGGCGGAAATGATCGGGTTCCCCACAATTGTAGCAAACACGGTTTGTGACCATGGCGGCGTTGTTAGGCGCACGGTGACAAGTCGCCACCCAGTGACCATATTTACCACATAAGGTAGAGATACGGCATGGTTGATTCCCCGGATGATGATATCTACACGTGTTGCACATAGGTTGCGGACAAGCATAGGCTCTAGCCCCAGGCACTTGTGCCACAGGTGCAGCGACAGGTACAAGTTGTCTTTGGGGTTGTTTGGGTGCAGCTACGGCATAGTTGCGTGCCGTTGTAAACTTACGCTTCTTCTTGTTGTTGTTGTTGTGAGACGGTTCAGCTTTAGTCTCCTTAACGGCCTCAGTAGCCGTCTTTTCCACCTTCTTTGCACCCTTCACAGACATGGTGCCCGCTCGTATATGATTCTCGGTGAGTTGAGCGGTGATAGTGATGGCTTCCTCCAAGGTTGTGGGTCGGCTACCCACCACAACATCTTGAATTTGGGGTGGTACACCCTTTATGAACTTCTCAATGTTGCGGGGGGCAGTGTCGACCATATGGGGCAGTAGTAAACTCAACTCATGATGCCTAGTTGAGTAGGCCAAATGGTCACCACCATCTTGCTTCAAGTTCCAAAACTCTTCCTCCAACTTTTGCAGTTCGCTTCTCGGGCAGAACTTCGTGATGGCGATGTTCTTGAACTCTTCCCAAGTAAGTGCCAGAATAGCATCAGCTCCTCGGTTTCTCTTCTCGCTATTCCACCCGGTAAGTGCCCTTTGTTGAACATACTAGTGGCATAACGGACTTTGAGTGCCTCGGGACACTCACAATTGACAAAAGTGTTCTCCATGCTTTCGAACCACTCAAGAAGACCAGTGGCTCCTTCCCTGCCACTAAAACTAGTGGGCTTGCAAGAGCTAAAGTGCTTGAAAGTGCAAGTTTGGTTGCTACGGCCTTGGTTTGCACTATTTCCCCTTGGCCATTGTTGTGGTTGCGACGTTGGCAATCATAGTGCTGCTGAGTTCAGCCATCATATTTGGGATGACCGCAGCCATTTGCCGGGTAATCATGGCGGCAAGCTTACGATCGGATCTTCTTCGGTTTCCGAGATGGCGAGACATACTGGAAAATACGAATTAGATTAAGAACGGGTAAAAGGACAATAAGGATATACAGTTAAAGTAAGAATTATGAATTATACGGAATGTTTCCAGTCGGTAACGTATTACCGTTTGGAAATGTTGACATGTCAAGGTAAATTGACCCATTTGCCTTAGAAACTTATGTGTTGACCATAGTTTAACACTCATCCCAGAAATCCCCAGGTAAGCGTAACTGGTCCCGTAGGATTTATACGAAACGCTTACCTTAGCCCGAAGGCTTTTTGCCAGGAAATCCAGAATACAGGTGTCTATGTGTCACACAATATTTCTTAGGTTCATGAAATCAAAACCTTGATGAGATTTATATAGATTAGACATAACGTCTAAAGATCTAAGTCATAAGCATAAGTATACGATTCCACGTGTCGTCGAGAATAAGATTAAGAGGTTTCATATTCGGGGGGAGTCAAAGAGTCAAATATAATTTTTGGGAGACATATAGAAATGTTTAGGCAATCCTATGCTAAGGCATCAAATTGCACATAAGGAGACATAGCATTATGTAGCATGTAACCAAATAATTTACAAGATAGAAATATAATTCTATAAGGTTCATGCACATGCTATAGTCTAGGTCACCATTTCTAATAACCTAAATCCCTATAGTTATGGGCTCTGATACCAATCTGTCACACCCCAACCTTGACGGCGGAATCGTCGAGGTGTGAGGGATAAGATTGTTCACAGCCACATAACGCTATGTTTAAATGTAAATATTCAAATTAATAGTTTCAAAAGAAATTACAAACCTAAGTCTCAATATACAATAAGTTCAAACATAAATCAAACGTAACATGACATTTTATTATTTAACTAGGTCCACGTCCTAGTTTTATTGCAAGCTTCAAAAGATCACTCTAAACTCGGGGGTTACCTGAAACATGATAAAAATAAAAGGTCAACTAAAAATAGTTGGTGAGTTTCCAAGGTTTTCATACATAATATGAAAAGATTATAAGTAGCAATTCATGTCATAGGTTATAAGCTAGTAAGGTTATAGACACATATCTTTACAATCAAACCTCGACTTGATTACAAGTATATAAGATTGGCTAAGTGTATTTGGTTCCCTAGTGCACAAGCATACGGCTCCTAGGAGTCGGCAGTTCATCGACTTTAGCACCAAATAGGCTTGTCAGGCCCAAAGATCTAAGACGTCGCCAGGCTAGCAATAGTTAATGATTGTAACAAACTATGTATCTCATATAATCACTTACATCACACAAATAACCATGACAAAATATAAAGATGAATTGCAAGTGCTTTACAAGTCTCAAACGTTTATAAGTGTATGATGTATAGTATCATGTTTCATCCCAAAATGGTATGAAATAAAGTAAAAGGGCAAGGAAAACTCACATGGCAAATAAGTATAGGAATGATGATTATTAAGAAATATAGTAAAACGTTCCAACGCAGTCCTTCACAAGGTACCTAGATATATATTTATATTTACAAGCGTTGAGTTAATAATAATATTAAAGTTCTAACGAGAACTAAAGTTTTGATGGAATGGTGGGGTTTTGTCCAGAAAATAAATTTATATAATGAATTTGTTTAAATTTTGAATAAGTGAAAAGAATTATACTATTTAATCATTTTTATTATATAAGAGTAATTAAGCATATTAATTGATAAGGTTTAGATATAAAATGCAAATAAATCTTGTAATCTTGTGAAATAAACAACATCTAATAATGACTAAAATAACATGTTGACCAATAACAATTTATTAATCTAAACTATTAGTTGAAATACGTTTATAAGTAAACCTAAAATAACTCTTGTAAATAATTTATGAATTTATAAAATATATATTTTATCTTGATTAATTTATAATTAAAGATAATTTGGTGTCAAGTAATAATTTAACGATTTTAACTATTATTTAAAGTCTATTTTATAAAATAACTCAAAATTTTACCTTTGTAAATCAATTGTGAAATTATAAGATAAAATATATATATATTGCAAAAATAACTATTTATAATGTTTGTTAAATAATGTTTTATATAACAAATGTTAAGGTTTTTAAACAAATAAATTTTACAAAAAATGGTTAAATACTTTCGTAAAATTAAATGTATAAAACTGATTTTTTTGTAATTTTTAGAATTTTTATACAATTTTTTAAGGGCCAAAAAGGCCTTTTTTTAAAAAAATGGGGGTTGCCGGGTTCGAACCCGGGACCTCCAGTGTGAGATGCAATGTGTGTAACCGGTGAACCAAAGGCCGTGGCCGCGGCATATCTTGGTTCTTAAATCTTAAAAGCAGTGTTACCAAACTATCCCCAATCCGGATGAACCCTAGGTTCGTTTGGATCCAAATCGAAAGCCAATTCGTTGTTGTTAACACCGAAGATCATGGGGCTTTTATTCCCCATGGTTTAACGAATACAATGGTATGTTTACTTACCTGAATTGAGTTCGATTTGATGAGAAGGACCCCAAGAACAGGTCGCGGCAGGGAGGTGATCGAAGGGGGTGGTTTGCTGTGTTTCGTGTGAATTTGAGTTTAACAATTGGTTAGGATTAGATATACGATTGTTTGCGCGTGTTTAATTGGATTAATATAATGTGTAGTGCGATCTATGGTCCTGTAAAGCTGCCGACCACGCGGGGAAGGAACAGGGATGAATCGCACTGAGATTTTTAAATTAAACTTGAGGCACGAGTTCGAATATTGCACATGATGTTGTCGGTGTTTAATTTGGTTAAAACTCAAACGCGTTTGGCTGCTGTGGGCTCGCCGGAGCCGGTGGCCGGCGGCAAGGGATCCACGGGGAAGGGGGTTGGGTGCTTGAATAAATTACACAGATGGTCCCTGTACTTTCTAACAGTTTTTATTTTTGGTATAACTTTATTTATTACAAATAACAAATCTTATATTGTTTTATCTATTTACAAAATTATTATTATTATTATTATTATTATTATCTTTATTATTATTATTATTATCTTAATTATTATTATATTATTATTATTATTATTATCATTATTATTATTATTGTTATTATTATTATTATTATTATTATTATATAATAATACTCACTATAATCTTTTAAGGATTAAAAGACAAATTAACGTAATATGTATAAGCAACCTATAAGTTTCGTATATGACCATAATGGTTCTTAAGTTTAAACGACGTTAACTTTTAATAAACACCATAAATGCAGGATGTTACATGTAGGATTAGGGAATTTTAAAAGGTCACGGTTAGACCAAACCGTGACCTCTTTTGTCAACAAGCTGTCACGGTTCGCCCACCACGTGACACTTTATGTCAACAAGCTGTGACAGCTTCATTCCACAACGCCACATGCGAACAAAGGGGTCACGGTTTGCCCAAACCGTGACCTTTTGGTCCAGATTATTTTAAAAGAATAAGTTTTCTATACCTATCAGCGAACCACTCCCGTCCCGACCGTTAAGACGGTAGGTCAACAGGGGAGTGGTGTGGGCTCGAAACCCACTACCACCGTTCAAGTGGGTATTTTTTATAAAATTATTTAATTAGTAAAATATTAAAAAATTAGGCAAACGGTCACAGTTTGCCCTAACCGTGACCTTTTGCCCTAACCCTAACCGTGACCTTTTACAAGTGCCATACGCCCGAACAGGTGCCATGCGCCCGAACAGGTGCCATGCGCCCGAAAAGAGGTCACGGTTAGACCTAACCGTGACCGTTGCCAAACCCTAAACGTCACGGTTTGGTCAAACCGTGACAGTTTATCTTCCTGTTTGATTTAGTGTTTTATTTTTATTACTATTATTATTAATATTATTAATATTATTATTATTATTATTATTATTATTATTATTCTTATTATTATTATTATTATTAATATTATTAATATTATTAATATTATTAATATTATTATTATTATTATTATTATTATTATTATTATTATTATTATTAACTTTAAATTTATTACTATTATTATTTCTTCTATTATTATTATTATTTCTATTATTACTATTATTATTATTATTATTATTATTATTATTAACTTTAAAATTATTACTATTATTATTTCTTCTATTATTATTATTATTTCTATTATTACTATTACTATTATTATTATTATTATTATTATTATTATCATCATCATTATTACTATTATTATTTCTATTACTATTATTATTATTATTTCTATTATTACTATTACTATTATTATTAGTATTATTATTATTATTATTATTACTATTACTATTACTATTATTATTATTTGTACTATTATTTTTATCATCATCATCATCATCATCAAATAAAGGGATCTTCATTAATATGATAAAGTATCGGAAAATGATAACTTACAAGAGGCATTGGTGCCTCTATGACGATCCGTTATTCTAACGTAATTATTTATACGATCCTCATACATATTTTGCCATTCTAGTGCTTGTTGATATGCAAATCTCGGTCAATGATAGCCCACACTGGGCATTGGGTAATCCCCTTCCAATTGTATGCAAATAAAGTGACATTGGTGAACATGAGCAAGTGCGACAACTGGATAGGTGAATAATGGCTCTGGGCTGTTCTCAGCGGGAACCATGTCTGGCTGCCAAATGAAGAAATAAGATGCACAATACAATTGAATGTTTTCGCAATTACGAGTCCATGGGCCGGAAAAGTTAGCCAATGGGTATCGGGTGCGGGTTGAGTCGTGCCAAACCAATTTAAGCTATTACGAACAGAATCATAATAGCCAGGCAACTCGCGGTTCAAATTGCTCCGCCAACACCTCATGTTTCTGTCCATCTCCGACAACATTTGACGCCTAACCCATTCCCATTCATTTTGCTTTTTCCTTAAAGCCACTGCGATCGCCCGAAAACCACAGTTACCATCTGGCCGCACATCTTTTATAGTCGAAACGTACCGGTGAATCCATTGGGGCAGCTGATCCTTAAACTTCATAACTTTTATCACGTCCTTTGGTTTCAATATTAAAGGAAACCCTATGGCAGCTCCCGTAATCGGTACATTTGAAGTAGCCTTTGCCTGATTAGAACGGACGTTGGGCATTTTAAACTGAGGGGTATATGAACTATGGCTCGCCGGGTCAGGCATAGTTTGTTGTGAGGAAGTATAGGAGCTGTGTCTAGCAGCCTCATACTGTGATGTATTGGAGTCCGCTCTTCTTTGTTGCTCCTTAATATTTGGACGACCACGTCGGTCATGACGCACCTCAGGTTCTTTAAGTTTTGACTTGCTCTTAAACAAAGAGTCAAATACTTTCTTAAACAATTTTTTCTTTACTTGAGGGTTGGGAGACGACATAACCTTTTGTTTCAAGTCATCAAATTTCACATCGTAGTCGGGTTCAGGCGGCGCGACGTACGCTGGCTCGAAATCAAGCTTCCTCCAGTGTGGATCTACCGCATCGAGTGGAATACTTGTGACTGGATTAAAGGTTAAATTATTAGTGAAAAATATGCAATCGTGTGACAACAGTAAAAAATGCATTAAGAAAAATATAACCTTCTCGGATGTGTATCTCCAAACGACAAGCACAAGGCAAGCCCATGGACGTGAACAACTGGTGTCCACATGAACCCCCAGACTCCTGAATCCATTCAAGGAGGCTAAGGCAAAAAATGGATACTTTATAATGCAACTTTGAGAACAATGACAGTCGATTGTCTTTTTTAATTTTCACACGGGACACCTCGAATGTTTTACAAATTTCAATCTCCTGGCCGCGCACGAGGTCACAAACATATCCGATAAGTGTGTGCAACGTATTATTGGTCCCTGTGAGGTAACTCTTGAAGTTGGCATGTTGGCCCTCAACCCTATTAGTTGTAAACTCACCAAAGTTAAGGCGGTCGTACATCCAACAAGTAATAATTTTCTCTTTATACGGCACCAACCAATTATTCCAAATATGTTCCCATACCTCTGAAAGAAATAACAAAATTTATAAAATGAACAAATAAATTATTAGAGTAAAAATAACTATGAAATTCTTACCACGTTTACCATCTTCAGTTAACTTTTCTTCCATCTTCCTGCAATTGTAATCGTACAATGCCTCTGTGGGAGACAAACACAAGGTCTTCCACCAGTATGGAAAATCCTTCCACATGCCGGTTTTGAAGATCATATTCCACCGTCTTTTGATATTCTCCCTAACGTGCCACCTGCATAGGTTTTTAGTAGCATTCGGAACACGGTGTCACACGCGCTCATCAGGGCCAGGTCCCTGTCTGTGACAATAACGCGGGGCTCCACACACCCATCGAGCATATCTCTGATCCGCTCCAGTATCCATGTGAAGTTGTCCTGCCGTTCCCTCGATATAAATGCATGCGCAATACAAAACGACTTCGACGTCGACGTAACGCCAATAACCTGAACAAACGGAATGTTATACATGTTGGTCTTGTACGTCGTGTCTATCAACATCACGTGCGGGAATGCGCGCCACATTTTATACGAAGTAGGATGACAAAAGAAAACATCTTCCACGGCCTTAGTAGTTGCATTCGTTCGTGTTTCATACACGAACTCTTTAGATTGTAGCAGGTTTTCAAGTTCCTGCATTGGTGTCATGCCTTTTCTCCCCTCAGCCCTAAACTTTGACGTCAGATTATATATGTCTTGAACAACACAGACGCTGTGGGGAAAGTGCTCCCTTACGGCTGAATGGATATGTCGTGGCCGCACGTGCTGCCTGTGTAACTTCTCGACAAGATCAATTTCTTCGGCAGTCATCTTCCTAAGATGCGCGTGGCCCTCCTCGTACATAACAGGATCGTGGTTATACGTCTCATTTCTCACCTCTAACATCCAACTGTCACTCTTTCCTACGTACTTCCCTACGAGTTTAAAGGGACATCCCTTCTTTATGCTCCCAGTACGTCTACTTGTGCCAGTGAATTTAGGTTCACCACTACGATTGCATAATAGTTCCACTTCCTTTTTTCGTGACCGACCCACCATAATAACGCACCCATGCTCGCGTCCTCTCATTTTAGCCCAGCTCTCCAAGTCCTCACGAGAATCAAAATACTGAAAAAATGATAAAGCTAGACATAAAAAACAATATATAAAACAAATAAAAAATAAAATAAACAAAAGAATAAAAACTCTTCGTACTTTATCGGTTTTATAAGAAACCATAGCATTTCGAATCCGATCCTCATCCTCATCATGCTCCGTGGTGTCCCCATGGTTTTCTTTGAGGTGAACCGAACCGTCACTCTCATCTGTGTCATTCCCATTAAAAGTATCCGACACATGTGTAATTTCTAGTTCTGACTGGTACGGAGGATGTCCGTAATCCAGCTCTGTTTGTGAGTGGTACGTGTTCGGGGCATGCCCGTAAGAATTGCAAGGGGATATCTGTACCCTTCACCGTAACCTGTCTGTCCAAATAAAGAGTTGTACGCCTCTTGAGCAAATGTGTTCGACGGGTTGGTTTCCTCCCCCCCCACGGAGGGTGACTCCCGTATACGTAATATTCCTAAAAAAGATAATGGTTAGATATTTCAAATAATAAGTTATAATAAAACATATGCTAGTTCAACCTGGTTCGAATCTTCGATATGTGGCACCTCATTCAAATCTGGAAGCTTCGGCTTTTGATAATGATCTCCCGAACCCGACATTGTTTTCGAATTAACGTGTTTTTTGGAATTACAAAGGCTGAAAAAACTCGAGTGTTGGATGAATGAAAGCTCAAATGAAAAAAATTTCGAATGAGATGATTCGATGCGGAGTGTTGAAAGAGGAATGGTATTTAAGGTGAAAATCTGGTGCACAAACCGTCACGGTTTGGCCTCCACGTGACGGTTCGTGGCGCGATTCCCGCCTTCTGTCAAAATTACGTCTACCTCGTACGTTAAACTGAGACCTCGTACCCTAGAGGTCACGGTTAGGCCAAACCGTGACGGTTTGGTGACCGCTTTTCAACTTTATCAGGCCATTTTATCGTTTTGATGTCACGAGGTCACGGGGTCGTACCACCTCAAACCGTGACAGCAAGGCCTTGCGGTCACGGTTAGGGGCCAAAATGTGACCGCAAGCCCTAAGCGTGACCGTTTGAATCGGCCTGACCGTTTGAACCGGCCTACCTCCAAAAACCACAGCGGTGTCCCAGCACCACCCATAATATATTTTATCGGAAAATATCATATGATAATCATGCGTCTCTTTAACCCTTCGATTTCTATCCCTCACCTCACCGACCACCAAATCGATTTCACCTTTGATTATAACAATTTCAATTTCAATTTCAACCCCAATGATTGATTAAAATTCCAATTCGCTACATTTTCAACAGCCCAAATCGGTTTTCGAAATTATTCACCAGCAAAATTCGCTCACTATACCCTCTTCAACGGCGATTTAGGGTTATCTGAACACCAGAACAACTATAAGAACATCGATCTCCATTTTTATCGGTGAATCAACGATCTATGTAAATGTTCAAGTAAGATTCTCCGTACGACCTTATCTATCATACTTTGAAGAATCATCATGTTGCTTGGTGAAATTAGGGCTTGGTTATAGATTTAGGCTTTTAGATTATACTATCACAGATTATTATGCCTGACGTGTTTCCTATGTTTTGTGTTGTGTGTGCTTCTACCTTTGTGATTGTAAGAATCACTAGGCGCTCGGGCGGTGTGATATAGACTAGAGATTAATCGGGATTAATAAGAATGAAATTTTACATGATGATTTTCAATTTATAGAAATAAATACAATTTTTTTCAATTTTGACCAATTTCAATTAATTTTGATTGATTCTCTCAGATTTTTGGGCTATTTTCACCAGATTTTGACTGATTTTCTTTATTTTTACCAATTTTGGCTGATTTTGACCGATAACCGATTAATTGAGCGATTAGCCAATCGATTAGGAGGGTGACTGATTAGCGATTAATTGGTGCTAGGTGCCGATTTAAGCAACACTGTTACCTTTGTATCTTCAGTTGCCAATAATTTATGATATCTTATTCGTTGATCTGGACGCCTTACTGGTTTTGTTGAGTCGATGGTCTTTCTGGGAGTAGCCTCTCTATCTTATGAGATAGAGGAAATGTGTGCCCTTGTCTCGCTCTCCTCAGAGTCTACTATTTGAGTGGGACTCACCGGGTATGTTTGTTTGTCTATTATAGAACTTATGTTAATGTTCTTTTTGTTATGAGCCAGTGATGATGAAGTACGATCTGCACTCACGAAGATGTATGAGTATTCTCCAGTAGATGGATTTGTGGAGATCTCTGAAGGGCTGGGAGATATGATCAAATCATTGGCTAATGAGCCCTCATTGGGGCTGTTTTATGTTCAACAACACACTCACAATGCGGTACCAAACGTCGTGAATCTTAGAAAAATCTTGTTGCAAAGACGCGTGAGATCAGTTTGCATACTGAAGATTCAGAGGATTCCATTACTATGGTGAGATCAATGATGGATTGTGGTGTCCCCATTGTTGATGATATGATTAAGGACATTAGGAGATCTTTGGATATCATGTCATCTAAACAACCAAGAAAGGGTTTGATTAGTAGTTGGTCGGGTTCGGGGTTCGGAACAGGGAGAACTGGCTCGTGGGGTCGAACCACTTCGAGGGGTGGTGTTAGTGATGTTGAAAAGGCGCCTGCTTTTTTATCCTCGGTTTTCAAGTCGGTGAAACACATGGCAACAAAGGGGACTCTGCAGGATAGTTCAGAGTGTATAGAAGAATCTGCTAATGGGTCTGCAAATGCAATACCAAATGTCGGGGAATTATTGCCTGTATCGAGTCTTATTTCAGTTGGGAATGAAGAAGACGAGGTGTTGGTTGATAATGTGGTATTGGGTCGGTCGGGTTCTAGGGATTTTGATGAGTTTAATGCTGAGAAAGAAGCAAAATTTAAGGAATGGTTAGAAGGTGATGATGATACTTAACATAAGAGGGTATGATGAATAAGGGTTTTGTGGTTGGAGCTCTTGATTTATTTTTAAAGATCTTGAGTTGTTATTTGTATTTTGTAATAGACTATTTAATCCTGATGTAACTTTGATTACTATGGTTCAATCAGAGATAAAACAAATGAAGAGTTGTATATGAATTTGAGTTGTATATCGAATATAACTTTTATACGCGCTTTTCAGCTATTCAAGCCAAACATGATCCTGCATCAAGAATGGTCGTTGAGTTCAAACTTAGCGTAAGGTTTGTCTCGAAGCCTTGATTCCTGTCAAGTCTGAGATTTGACAAGCAAATGGTTGATTTGGGTTATGTTATATTTTTCTAGTTGGTTAAACCCTTGAGATTAAAAACAGAAATAACAGGAATACAAGTCAAATGGTTAGAGCAAGTAAGAACTCAAAAATTGACCAAAGTGGGTTGATGCATACAGCATTATTATTAGAAAATACATCATAAATCCAACCTAAAATCTCCTCAGCTCCTTTCACTTCACATTGTTCATACACTTGTTCTGTTGATAACAAAGTGTACACATGTAGTTCTTGTTGATTAAAATGAGAATGAAGCTGTTGAATGTTGTTGGTCAAGTTTAGAACCTTCTTCAGCATTCTTTACAGGGCACCAATCACTACCTGTAAAACTGCCATTGATTCATCCTAGAAGTTCTAAAGAACTAAAAACTTCTCCAAATAAGCCGCTGGTGTAGCAACAAAAGGACATAATTTGTGAACAAGAAACACTAGAACTGAAATCAGCCTTAAGAATTTTCAGATTGAACTGAAACCGAATCAAAATCAAACTGAAATTGCAATTAAGAGTTAGCCAATTAAGAAACAAGCTTCTTTAGGGTTCTATATCTGCACTTCTTACATTGTACATAAAGCTTTTTAGGCTATATGTAAAGCTTTTTAGGTTGTCAAAAAACTTCTATCAATATCATCATCTTTTAGTGTTCAAGGATTGACAAATAGTAAATGCAATCTATAACAGATTATAAATTCTAGAGGAATGCCAAACATTCCCTTACAGGAAGCTTTTGCTTCGAATGTGCTCTTTAAAAAAAGAATGAAGTGGGTCAAATGGGCAGAGCATAAAGTAACTCTAAGTGTACTTTTAATGCATACATCTTAAATCATTTTTCTACAAAATAGCTTATGAATGTTATAAAATATTTTTTAAGTTATATTTAACATACTAACTAGTTATAAAACTTTGACAAACAGTTGTTATATAAAACTTGATTAAAGGTTTGAAAACAATTATTAAAACGCCAATCACTTCCGGGGTTCAAGCTTAATGATCCTTATTTAGTTTAGTAAAAATGATTGGAAGTCACATAGACATGACTTCGTAAATTCATTTGATTAAAGTTATAATCGTGAAATAGATTTTCAAGATTTGCTCATTTATACAATTACCAATGCGTATATATCAAGTTTTCACACGTACATCAAACTACTCATGATACAAGAAAATCAAATGTGAATGATAGAATGTAAATACTTTAAAGATAACAAATGGTCTAACTTCAATCAAACTTACAATCAATTCTTATTTCAAAAAGAAAAGAAAACAAACCAAACCTCCAATTCAAACTATTGCTTCACTTACAAGAACTATCTACTCGAAGGTATCGGCGAACGAATTAGCTGCTCATCGACATGCTTGGATCTTCAATGGTTAACTGGAGATGTTTGAATTTTGACTCAGGTGAAACCGTGATGAAAGAAACTCGCAAAAACGCCTTGAAATCATCCAAAAATTGGAGGTTAAAGGTGTAATTCGAAACCCTTATGATTGAGTTTAAAAAGGGAAGAAAATCCTCAAAATCCGGAGTTTGTTGTGCTAACGAGCATATCATGCCCCCAACGTATGATACGTCGGGGTGTAAGTTAATGCGTTCCTTGTTCTCTGAAGTTTGCCTCACATATTATGCTTGATACGGTGCTTAGCGTATCATATGTTGGTACATAATGTTCGTCGTAAAATCTTTTGGTAAACAAAATTTCTTGACTAGAAGTTTCTCAGTTCAAGAATAATAAGAAGGATTTACCGGCGGCTCATAGAGGTTATTAATGATATGGCGTTTCGATCGCATAACATGAAAAAGGAGACCATTTTTGAATACATTGGCGTTTCGATCGCATAACATGAGAAAGGAGACTGTTTTTGAAAACATACTTCGTGGTTCTTATTTATGGTTTCCAATTAGGAATCAAAAGTTTCATTTCTATTGGCCGAGTGTTATAAATCCTAACATGTATTTGTATATTTGTTTCTACCAACTTGTTGCTTGCTAGTCATGATTTATAAAATGTCATCGCCATAAAAGAAAAGAAAATTATGTTTTGATTTTCTTGTTGTTATAGGTTGAAATGGCATACACTACAAGGAATAAGACTATTAGCGGTGACAATTGTCGCCGCTATTGATGGTCATTTTCGCCGCTATTAGTATTAGCGGCGAAATGTTGCCCCGCTAAAGAGTCGCCGCTAATATGAAAACAATCGCCGCTAATGAGTTGCCGCTAATGAGTTGCCGCTAATGATGTCGCCGCTAATGAGTTGCCGCTAATGATGTCGCCGCTAATTCCATCATTTGCGGCGATATTATCGCCGCTATATAGTCGATTAAAAAATTCCAGGAATGACTTTTAGCGGCGACACGTGTCGCCGCTAATAGTTAATTTTTCATTTAAAAATTTTATTTTTATTTTTTTTTAATTTCCATTTTATAAACCGAATAAACCTGTAAATAAAACCAGATTTCCAGATTTTCCAACAACACAAATAACATAAGTATTAAGAAGTACAATACGAGATTTAACCAACACAAATAACATAAACATACAAATTGTTTAACTTCAACTTCAAATGTCGTTAAAATAAACTTAAACTACTCCTTAAATAACATAACATAAACATCCTATTCATCGTCCTCGTCCGAATCATCATCTACATCAGCTTGTTGTGTACCTTTTTGGGAGGCGATAAGTTGCGTCATTTGCGACATAAAGTTTGCATTTTGAAACAAACTTGCGATTTGAGCGTACAAAACAAAACATACATTACGAAAATTAGGATTAGATTAACTGCCAGCCGTCAGATCTAGCAGAGGTTCAACGGCCAGATCTAAGTTTAGCTTCCCCAGACGAATCGTTGACTATTAGCGGCGACCGCCAGTCGCCGCTAATAATGTCGCCGCTAAAGAATGTCGCCGCTAATGCTCTCTGTCGCCGCTAAAGGTGTCACCTCTAAAAATAACATTTCTTGTAATGATATTACAATATTACAACAATCATCAAATGCCCTCCTGTGAAAATATGTGGCGCTTTTCCAATTGAAAATATTACGAAAATTAGGATTAGATTCAAAAATAAAAATAAATAAAATTAAGACCTCAAATATCAAAGTTTGAACCTCAAAACTATTTAATTCTTTGATATATTATCAACCCTCAATCAAAGGGTATTAAATAGCTTGCCAAAGGGGCCATGGATAAAGGTCGACAACTGTTTGGCTTTGAGGTCAGATTTGTGGATATAACTCCTCTTTTCATATATAATTTTAAATCAATGCATAAGATGGAACGTATAGCCGTTCTAGCTCAGTTGGTAGAGCGCGTGGCTTTTAACCACGTGGTCGTGGGTTCGAGTCCCACGGATGGCGTTTTATGTTTCTAATTTTTGGATAAAGAAAGCCAAATGTCTAACTCATGAGTCTTTGCCACGTACTCTCATCACTTTGTCTAGCCATGAAGTGAATGGTTTTCTTCATCAACTAGTTCCAAAACGCAATTACCATAGTGTAGAATCCCAGGACATTATTATGTTTTAACTATTCAATCAAGTAAATAAATCAAGAACAAAAAGATGGGTTTAACCTTAATAGCAACTTGTATACATCGATCATAATTCCGTCACATGACATCGTATTTATAATAATGAAGCGACGTGATGCTTCGCAAAATATCCCTCAACCCTAATGCAAACGATGTAAAGAGTTTGTACTTACAAATGTCACAAACTAACCCTTTTGACAACATATACATAAGAAAAAACTCAAGACTCAAAAGACTAGAGAGAGAAATATATAAAGAAGGTTTTTATTTCTTTTCATGATGGTTAACAATGAGAGGAGAGTCTTCCTTATATAGGCAAGAAAAAGGTGCACCCTTACACAAACATTACATAAGCATTACCTAAGCCACTGATAATCTTGTATCAAACAATTAACGCTAACAATCACCCTCCTAATTAATTGGTGATTCTCGTTGGATTTCTTTTACCTGAATTGCTTCTTTGTTTTGATCCATCAATCATCTTCAAGTAAGCAACACCAATCGTGATTCCTTATCATTTATTTCTCTAAGTATGATTCCCGTTCTTATCGCCACTTCTACCTGAATCTCTGAATTTATCTTCAAGACAACTTAATTATGATTGTGATACAACTTCCTTTGATTCTTTGAATGTGACCGTTCTCTGTTAAAGATTGGTAGTGCATAGGATGAATAAAAGTAGCTATTGTTCAATATAGGAAGAAGTGAAAGTCAAATCTGGTTAATTAACTTGATCCGGAATTGTCAATAATGTGAAAGATAAAGTGTTTGTTGTGTAAAATTGTAAAAGATTGTTATTTAGTTGTTAGTTACCTTGATTAGTAGCTTGAGTTAGTTGATATAAAGGGGGATGCACACAATGGTTAGTTGATAGTCATCATCATTTGCTCATTTTCTCATTGTAATCGTTCTTGATCAATTGAGTTGTATTCGAGTTTCTTTCCAGTGTTTTTATTAATAGTCTAAAGCTAAAATATATAAGGATTTCTATATAACATATAACTCACTAATTAACAATTAGAAGTAGGATACTCATAGCCTACAAGATTACAAAACAAGAGTATTTGAAATTATTTATGTAGCCTCGTTGAAAAATCACAAGAGTAAACAAACCTTTTCATCTTTTTTTCAATCCGCATTGCTCGAAAACTATTGTATGTATTTTTGTTGGCATAATTCTCAAAAACCAACTTCCTTACTTCCATCATCTAGAGTCCAGAATTTGTCCGGACTCTGGACTTTGAGTGATGCTAACTGCTAAATTAATAATATAGCTATATTATGACATTAGGCTTAGCTTAAATTAGTTTCAATCTCATAATTGGGATAATCTAAACCAATTTGATTCTCGTATGTTGGGCTTAAAATTTGCTTACTAACAGAAGAAATTTCCAAACAAATGAAATAAGTGAACAAACATAATAGAAAGTAAACGTATGAGATAAACGAACGTAGGTGAACAGTAGTAGCATATACCTCATGAAATTATGAGATCGACATCATGAATTTTAAGATCCACTCCAAAGAAAATCAATATTATACAAATATAAACCTGTTATACGCAAATTAACAAAATATTAAACACTTATTTTGAATAACTCAAGCCCATTTTAAGTGAACTAATTGATAAACAAAACTCTTAACTAAGTTAACTATTAATTCATTAAGTTCATTTAACTTAACCAAATCAATTACCTCGGTAAATTTTTATATTACAAAATAAATAATAAGAAAAACTTTTGTTTTGGAATTTCAATCGCCAAACATATTACATTTATGCATACACCTACACGGCAAAACCCACGAGTTCAAACGACTATTGAAATACATAAATTATGTATTTTTAACATATATTTTTTATCTTTTATTATGTGATCTATCTCTACCGATCTGAATAGGACCCGAAAGATTTAATTTTAGCTATAGTCAATGGATCTTTAATATTTTCTGATTCTTTAAAGAAAGTTTTCGAGTTCGTCGCTGAAGTGAAATGTACATAAATAAATGACAAAAAGGAAACCTATGTTCTTTGTTTGTTTCATTTAATTAAATGAAAAAAGATTAATGTTTGTCTATTTATAAGTTTAAATATTAGGTATTTGATCAAATGAATTTATGGTTAAGATTGAGGCATTGTAATTTCATAATCAATTTAACTTACTTAGGGTTAGGAAAGGTAAAATAGGAAATCTGCTCATATGTTAGAGTTTTCTTATTAAAGCCCTGTTACCTAATTTATTAAAATTCGGATTTTTACATACTTTGTTATTACTGAAAATACCATACTATAAAACTGAGGAGTTTAATTTTTGATTTTAATACGAGTATACCATTGGTATATCTTTTTAGAGACAACATTTTTTTTAAAACTTGAACTAATATGTACGATATATAGTGTGTTATCTCAATCACGCGATGCGATATCCCCTTTTACATGGTGAAGATGCATATTTAACGTATTTACCCAGTGCGATGTTCTTCGAGATTCGTGAATGAGTTTTGACTACGCTACGGTTACCACATTAATACTATGTAGATTTTTGCATCATAAACTCGTGTACATAAATGTTTGCAATTCCCTCACCATTAACTTACTCATGTACATGTGTCGTCTTTCATTGCTTCCTACGCTGTATAGGTAAATTCGCTTTGTAAGAACCGACGTGTGTGCGTGTGTATATGTATATGTACATGTGTACATATACATATGTAGTTAGGTATTGCGAGAACTACATACATAGATAATCAAAAAGAAATTCCGTGCTTACACTGCACAATCGTTTTATGTATCACATTCAAAGCACTACGTACAAATACATCATATGGTTCTCACACTTCTTAGCATATTCTTGATTCAAAAATAAACGTCTCTCTCTCACATATTCGATTACTAATTCGAAGGAGTGTATTATGAGAATTAAATAAACACTTGTATCTGTAACTTTAACTAGCATAGTTTATAATCACTTACCTCACTCTCTCTAGGGTATTACGTCTAAGGTTGTTTTTTTTTGGAACGGCGACACATATTCCCCCTAAAATCCACCTATTTCTCATTTTGCGGGATTCGAATTTCGAATACACCAATTTTTTAGGATAAACACCAGATTCATTACATCAACAAACCATGGACTATTATATCACTACAAGAAACGCGCGTAATAGCGGCGACGGTATTAGCGGCGACAATCCCTTTAGCGGCGACAATCTTTAGCGGTGACACCTTTAGCGGCGACATGTCGCCGCTAACGATTGGCTATCCACGGTTCATTAAATGAGTCACATCTAGCCGTTCAGAGGGTAAAAACCACACTTGATATAGTAAAAACCACACTTGAAATGGATCAAAATGATACAAACACATTTGATATAGTAAAAACCACGCTAATTTGAGTTAAAACGGGTCAAAATGGGTAAATTTAAATTGAATTATGTACATTTGGTTGAAATGGATCAAAATTATAGAAGAACACATTATATACTTAAAGTTGTATGTCTGATCTTATAATTTATACTTTGTCAAAATACAACAACTTATAATGTATGTTTTGTTTTGTAGGCTCAAATCGCAATTTTGTTTCAAAATGCAAACTTTATGTCGTAAATTACGCAAGTATTGCCTCTCAAAAAGGTACACAACAAGCTGATGAAGATGATGATTCGGACGAGGACGATGAATAGGATAGCAGTTATTTGTATTGTTGGGAAACCTCGTATTGTAAAACCTCGTATTGTACTTCGTATTGTTAAACCTCGTATTTTACTTCTTAATACTATTTGTTGGATATGTTATTTGTGTTGTTGGGAAAATCTGGAAATCTGGGTTTATTTTTACACAGGTTTATTCGGTTTATAAAAATGGAAAATTAAAAAAATAATAAAAAAATTTAAAATTAACTATTAGCGGTGACATGTGTCGACATGTGTCGACCAGGTTTCCATTAGCGACGAATCATTAGCGGCGACTGTTTAGCGGCGATATGTCGCCGCTAATACTAATAGCGGCGAAAATGCCTACTAATAGCGGCGATAAAAGTCGCCGCTAATGATCTCCTTCCTTGTAGTGTATTTATAAGGGTATTATATGATTATCATGTATCTTTATTTAATTTAGGTTTATTTAGTGAACCCACCATGACCATACATACAACATACACATATATGTGTATATATCTATATATATACATATATATATATATATATATATATATATATATATATATATATATATATATATATATATATATAATAGAGAGAGAGAGAGAGAGATTGAGAAAAGTTAGGGAAGGAATCTGTATCTTCCAAACACATTCAGACAAAAAGGGCTTCAGAAGAGAAAAGCAAACTTTGCTTTACCACACAGAATGAAAAACAAAACAAAGTAGCTAGATTTTTGAAACCCAAATCCCCAACCACCTTTGTGTGTGAGAGAGCCATTTATCTCTCTACATCTGTCCATTTGGGATAGCCAAAGCTATGATAGATGGATCCTTCAAGCCCACATCTTTCTTTCAATCTTCATGTGTTTTAGTCACTTTGATGAGACATATAACTCTAATTTTATCTTCATCAGCAAATCTCATCTTCTTGTCTATTATCATAGAGTTCTTAGTTTGCAGGATTCATTTCAACAATATCATTTCTTTGATCCTACATGACTATTGACTAATATTCATGAAGACATATACTTGAAGACCGTAAGTATATACCTGAAGACATACATTTGAAGATTGTAAGTATATGCCTGGCTCCCTGTATGCCATTTGCAGAGACCATTCATAGAGCGATGGTCTTCGTGTATGGCGTACGAGGAGTCGTGCATATGTACCATTTTCTACATCTGCGTTTTACGCCTTATTGTTCACTTATGCTTTAAGCTGAAATATGAGGAAACAAGATATAGATTGTTTTATATACATACAAGCAGTTAAAAGTAAATTTATAACACTTTTAGGGGTTTTAATTCTTATATAAATAAGGGCATAACACTAGTTAGGGTTTCTTATATTTATTAGCATTGTATTATAACTCCATTTCTGTTCTAACAACAAATTGTTAAAATTCCATAGAATAATAATTAAACAACTTTATATCTTTTTATATATAAATAGTAACATTTTACGTGTGTACTGACTAGTAAACCGATCAATTGACAGTTTATTTTGTTTTTCTTTGCAGATGTAACAACATTTTAAATCTCTCATTTTGATTATATTGAGGATGGGAGTCACATATATATTTATTTTATACTTAGATGTAACATCAAGAATTTAATATAAAACTAAATTTGAAATGATCGATATTAAAATCAAAGTAGGTTGCACGTATAAAGAAAATCTAGGATTTTCCGTCATTGTAGGCAAATCTAGAAAGTCTAGTCATATACTTTGTTTTTTATAAGTATAATTATCATTTCTAATGTTTAAATTTTATTGTTTGTTACTGTTTCATTCAGACAATGAAATGCATGTTTAGATAGATAGCAACACTAGTACTTGACAAATACATGAAACATACGTCTTCAAATGCCGGTATATAGCCTTGTTTGCAGTTATTTATTTATAGTAGTATTTCAACACGACTTGTTATTATCATTATGTTTGGCTACACCGGTACCATGTTTACGTATTAAATGATGAATAAATTAACCAACATTAGTTATGTTCTAGCATGTATTTAAGAAAAGAATAAGGCCTCTATATAAACAAAATGAGAAAATTCTAGAAAGTTAGTGTGTTTTGTTGACAAATACAATTGATGATTTGAGTTGATAGAACATGTGTTGTTTTGTTTGTCTGAAATATGAACATTTTAGTTGAATGTACCCACCTTAGTATTATTACATGTATGCAACCCTAAAATAAAAAGGTCACTATAATAAAGTATCTCCTTTTGTTAATAATTTAAGACTGTAACATATTCAAAGTTATTATTATATATAAACACACCGTTATATATTATTAGAACAAAAACCACTCCAAATCAATTACATTAACCCTCTATTTATACCAAACCTACAATAATCCTAACCAAACTCTAACCTAATCAAATAAACAAATAATTCTAACAAATTCAGTCCTACTTTAATCAAACAATTAATAAACTAATACAATCAGAAGTAACTCCTTTAGTTAATAATTTAAGACAATAACATATTCAAAGTTAAACATAAACTATGAAACATATGCTTAATTCACCTTTTAAAACTGAAAATTGAATTATTTGAAATTTATAAACATTGAATTCATTTTCTATAACAGAATGTTGATTTTAATTGTTTTGAGTATATATATATAGATGAGTTTGTTAATCGTTTACATCACCAAATAAGTGTCAAAGAGCATACCACCACCTATGGCAACCATAATGAATCACATTTGCTTACTTATATTCATCTGCCTTATGAGTAAAGGTATACTTATGATAACAATTTTATTTATATTTTTTTTTCTGGTCACGTATATGTTCACTGATATATTATATTTTTTGTGTAACCGTATAGATGTCTACGGTCAAGATTTCAACCTCACCATCCGTCAAGAGCCAACAAGTGCACCGGGAGAGTGGGGCGTGACACTTGAAAACACAAGCCCTTGTGTTATACTGAAAGCATACTTGGATTGTAAAGGGTTCCGATCCAATAAAAAAGTTGATCCTAAAGTCATCTTAAACAAGGCGATGCGTGCATTGTCAATGATGGTGAGCGGATGAATCCTAGTGACAGCGTTCACTTCATTTACACGTGGGAATATCGGTTTCCTTTTAAATTGTTGAATCAATCCCTAGCTTGTTCATGAAAAATTATTCTTGTAAAATCTAATAAATGAATTGGTTTCGATATATAATATTCTATTTTGCTATGTCTAGTTATATTATAATTATTGTTTTAATAAGTATAATTATTATTCCTAATGTTTATTATTATTTTTTTGTTATTTCATTGAGATAATACAAATGCATGTTTAGATAGATAGTAAAACACTATTTGACAAATACATAAAACATACTTCTTTGAATGCCGGTACATACTCTTGTTTGTAGTTATCTATAGTACTTCAACGCATGTTATAATTGTTATGTTTGGCTATAACATGTTTACGTATTAAATTAATGATGAATAAACCAACATTGATTAATATGTTTGTATTTGAGAAAAGAATGAGGCCTCATCAATATAAACCTATTGAGAAAATATAGAAATTCAGTGTGTTTTGTTGACATATTTGGTGATTTGATTGGACATATAGAACTTGTTTTGTTTAGTTTAGTTTAAAGTTAAAATGTGCCCACTTTAGTATTATCACATGTATGCAACCCTTAAATTAAGGGTCACATAATGGCAAGTCTCTGAATTTCTTTTAGGAGCTTATAGATCATAAGCTCTTGATTGTTTTCTGCCAGATACTGTCACACCCTCAAATTCCGGGTCTGCAATCTATCACGGAGGGGTGAACAACATGATCGAACACAGTAGTTACACATGAGATGCAAATATCTATATGATGGATTTTAGATAATCATTACATTAATGTTCAGAGTAATTATGCGTAGCGGAAATAAATATAGATTGTTTCTTGACAACACGTCTTAATCATATTTCAGATAATAATCAATAGGTATCTTGAGCTCTTATATGATCCTACGTGCGTGTCCATAAGCTCCTAGTAGATACCTGAGAAATACATGTAAATCAAGTGTCAACACAGGGTTGGTGAGTTCATAGGTAAGTAAAACATAATGATAAATCATCAACTATCCTCAATTAGGATTTACTGTAAAAGTGTGAGTTTATTTACTCACCGGTATATGAATAGCCTGTCGGAATCCTTTTTATTAAGGTGAACCCGCTATCCCACATACCCACTATGTAAAAGCCCAACAAATCCTTCACATAGGATTTGTCCATGTACCATAGTTTAATATCATTTTCATGTGTATATTATATTATCATAATAATTTCAAATCAGAAGAAGCAAATCCTCCTTTACATTTATCCTCATATGGGTTGTAAGTGGAACTATAATGGCAAACTTTATATAGTGCACATCTGCCTTCTCACACCAGAACAAGTCATCCCGAATGACAATAAGATCTTTGTGCATCTTGGTAAGGACCACATGTCCAAACCTTTGTGGGGGTAAGTCACTCTCCGATAATACTATCCAAAAGATCCCTGCTTGTTTATAGTCCAGTATACAGAGAAGGATTTTCATAGTAACCATATGTAATCATAAATGTGATTCAATTATTATTTAACATAATACACAAAATAATTTGTAATTTCAATTACAACATGTATTCTAGCCCCAAAATATTTAAATGATTAAAAAGGGGAACAGTTAAGTATGAACTCAACTCGGTCCTTGTGTGGTGTTGACAAGCTAGTAAATTCCTCCTAAGGAATTATAATTCATATAAGCAAACAAATACAAATCCATAATCTAAATAAGTTAGATCTTGAACCTGACGTTCAATTGATCTAAGGTTTGGTTTTCGGGATTTGTTATAAACATATAACTAATCATTTATTTATCTTTGTTAATTCTTTAATATCTAAAGATTTATATTTCATAAAACTTGATTAATTTTAATAATGATTTTAACATATCATTATATTCTAAATAAATTGTAAACATTATTTAAACGTGTAAGTTTATATTTAATTTTGTAAGATTTTATAAATACTTAAATTTATAAAATCTAATTTGTATTTATCTTATCATAATTAATCCATAATTAATAATATAATGTCTACTAATAATTTGATGATTTAAATTATTATTTAAAATCCATTTTTATAAAAATAACAATTTATAACATTTGTAATAATTTTTATAAATAAATAAATAATAAGATTTTTAATGAAATAATTTTCCAGAAGACAATTAAATAACTTATAAAATTAACAAAGTTTATAAAAACTGTTTTTATAATTTTTAGAAATTTTCTGTATTTTAAAAAGGTTTAAAAAGGCTTTTAAAAAAATATGTTGGTGGCCGGGTTCGAACCCGCGACCACAAACCAGACTCCCACACCCAAACCAGTGAACCAAAGGTATACAGCCGCGGTATTCTTGGTTTCCAAATCGTTTTAACCCATTAAACCCATTTCCCCCAATTTCCCCAAGAACCCTAATTCATTTGGGTCAAATTGACCCCGAATTCGATCCTGTTAACATCTATAATCATGGGGCTTTTGTTCCCCATGATAAATCGAGTATTTAGGTGTCTTTAATTACCTGTTTTGGTGTTCAAATCGTCAAGAACGATTGAAGAATAGGTCGCGACCAATGTGGAATCCAAATGATGATTAAACGTTGATGAAAACGAAATTAACTTCACAGGAAGTTTCCAATAACCCTAATGATCAAAAGCCCTCTGGAAATTTGGTTTTATAACGTTCTAAGTGGGATTTAGAACGAGTTGCAGGTCCGAATTAGTATGGTGATCGAATTGGTCGTTTGTGTGTGTTTCAGAGGCAATTGAAAGTGTAGACCGATTAGGAACGTTTATATGATTGATTAGGTAGTTTTAATTCAATTATTATAGATGTTTAGTGCGATTTATTGACTGTAAAGTGGCCGAAAGTTGCATGTGGGTCGGTTGGATCAATTACACTCCAATTTTTCAATTGAATCGAGGCATAGGGTTCGAATCTTGCATAGAATGTTGTCGGGGATCAATGATTGAGTCAAACCGCGTATTTTGAACGTATTTGGGTCGCCGGATTTTGTCCGGAGAGTGGCCGGAGAAAGGGGACCGGCGGTGGGGGTGATGGGTTTGAGGATTACAGAAATGGTCCCTCATCTTTCCAATCTTATTATTTCATGTGTAAAGCTTTTTAAACAAGTTTTAATAATGACACAAACACCCCTGGACTTTATTATTAATATTATTATGTATTATTATTATTATCATTATTATTATTTTTAACAATATATTATTGTTATTATTATTATTATTATTATTGTTTATTATTATTATTTCTATTAACAATATTATTATTATTATTATTTTTATTAAATTAATAAATAATAATAAAAAAATATAGAAATCACATAAATGTTATATGAATTAAATCACAAATTTTCCGGGTTGTCACAGATACAATGATATATCTTATGCTGATGTTTAGTAGAGTATTGACGGGTCATATTCTCTTGGTTACTAGTTGACACGAAGACCTAAATTTATAAGAATCATGTATTTATCTTAAACTACGTAATCATTCCATGGACATTAACTAATAAAGAATTCCTAGGATCCTTAAGATATATAGGATACCTCGTAGGATTTTACTAGGACACTATATGTCACACCTAGTCTATTATCATTGTGACTTTATTGCTAAAACCTAAGTGTGTCTAGGAATGCAGTGTTATGTTTATTGATGTACAATTCTTATTATATTTAGACATCGATGTCTTATCGTTTCTTGTTTAAAGTCTTAAGATGTTACTCTTTAGTAACGTGACCTAGATTTACATTAACGTAAATGGTGGCACATAAAGATGTATAGTCACTACAAATCATAAAACTTTTATAAGCTATTAATAAATCCTCGGTAATCTTTCGGAAAAGATGGAATTCGTCAGTATAGTATGTGAGTGAACTGGATGTAGGTACAAACGTAAATGATGGATCAATGACCAATGTTGTTGATGGATCAACTACGTTATTTATGGACCAATCATCGATCAGAATTAACGGAAGAACAGTAGCTACACTACCAACAATTTAATTTAATTACCCTATATGTAACATGACTTGGGTATTTTAGGTAGTATCAAAACTTCAAATTGTTTTTTATATAAAGCAGCCACGACAAACGTCCAATCGTTATAGGCTCAAAATATCCCGCCAATAAAGTCTCTAATGCATCGATGAATACAGCCCAAACAACAAGTGAAAGAATTCGTAATGAGCCAAATTAAGAAATACAAGGATTTCATCATGAATGCCACATCAGCTCAAGTCTAAGAGATTCAACAGATAGCACCTGGAACGATGGCCTGCTAAGCCGGGTCTTTATTTCATGAGTGAGATCATTACACCAACAATGGTTGAGTAGGGGCGGACCTAAGGCTACCCAATGGAAATTTGATCAAATCTCAATCGACCCTTAAGAAATTTTAGCCGGGTCTTTATTGATCAAATCTCAATAGAACCTTAAGAAATTTGATACTAAACCCCAATAAGTTTGAACAATAAACCGAAAAATCAACTTCACAGAAAGGACAGTTGTAGGCTTCGCAACAATTAGAAAGAATGCTTAAGAGAAAGAACTAAAGAAGAGTAAGAAGAGTAGAGACTAGAGAGAGATATGAACTATTCAATTCATGCATTGGGGTGGTGATCGAGCGGGTTAGGAAAAAAACACATAAACTATATATGTTAAAATATGTTAAGCAAATTAATAATTTAAATGAAATAATTACCTTAAATATTTAAAAAGCAAGTTGAAGAAAGAGTTTGCTTTGAGGTTTTTATGGTTTTATCACATAAGTTTGATGGGTTGTACATTTATCCTCCTCCCATACGAGTTAAAAGATAAAAAAGTGAGAAACCATTCACTTCAGATCGACAGAAACCACCAACATCCTCCGTTGATTTCTTTGTTAAGAGAGAAAGGGCTTGCCTTACCGCCACCGTCTTCTGCCTTCATTGCCACTGTTTTCCACCTATGCCGCCTAAGTCCACCTCCACTACCATGGAGGAAACCGTCAGTGTGTCGATCGTGATGACGCTTAAGATACGAATCAAAATCAAAGAAACAAAACCAAGTGTCAAAATCTAAAATTGTTCTAGCCGGACATATTGGCTAAATTAATCAAATAAAATAGGCAATCAACTTACGATACTATAATATATGAACGTTAAAAGATTCTTGATTTGAATGAAATCCTCACAACCAAAACTAATCCAAATTGCTTTTCTATTTCCTTCTTTCTTCTTGGCCGTCGACAACCAAGAAAAAGATCGATCGCATCCTTTTATAATTTTATTTATATATCAAGAATATAATTATTAAATTTCATAAAATACGAAAGTAAGATTCTTTCCTTTCTTCTCTTCCATCATACGTATAGAAATAATATTGGATTGCATGATTTGTTCAATGTTTTTAAAACCGGACCGGACAGTGAACCGGACGCCTTACCGGTTCACTGGTCGGACCGGTTCAATCGGTCGGACCGTATATAAGAACCGGATAAAATTATAATTATTTTTTATAAATATATGTAAAAATTACAAAAAAATAAAAAAATTTATAAAAAAGCCGGTTCAACCGGTCCGGTTCCCGGTTCAACCGGTCCGGTTACCGGTCCGACCGCCGGTTCAACCGATCTGACCACCGGTTCACTGTTGAACCGGTTTTAAGCACCGAACTGGACCGGATTGGAGTCCGGTTCCCGGTCGAACCGGTCGGACCGGCCGGTCCGGTCCGGTTTTCAAAACCAAATCCCCTGTTTTTCCTCCATGTCCCGTAAAACACGGGATCCACAATTAGTTCCTAGTTTAATGGGTTTTCTATATAGATGTTTTGTTTGTTTTTTTCCTCCATTACATTGTGAGGTTTTGCTTTTAAAATGAAAAACTCTCTGAGCCAAATTCTTCATGGTATCAGAGCGGATCTCCAAACCGCTCGACAAACAAACCCTAGAACCGACCATCCCACTCTGATTGGCAATCATGGTAATTGAACGATCATCCGTAAAGAAGATCGAAGAAAGCTATGTTGACGCCAACTCTCCATGCTACATTCACGCTTCCGAATACGGTGATTTCGACCCAAAATCGAGCCCTATATCAGGTTTGAATTCTGAACAATATTGTACTCTCTTAGACTGGATTGCAAAGAAAAGTTTGTCAAAGGACGAGGAACTTCCAGAAGCCAAAATGACATGTAAGGATTGTGACATCCGTCACCACAAGGTCTGTCATTTAACGTGGATTTCGTTAACTATCCTTAGAACGTTCATTTCTCATCTTCATAAACTATTCGTGTGGATACCATACTCGATTGATTTTCTTTTTCAGTGGTGTTATCATTATTTGCATCCATATCACTTAGAACGCTTACGAATAACACCGACGACATCATTAACTATATTATGTTATATAATATAAACATCATTAATAACATCATTTTCAAAATACAAACAACATTAAATGCTTCCCTATAATTAATATAACGAGCGTATTTACGTCCTTCTCAACCGAAGCAAATTTGGGAACTCGGGGGCTAAGTAAAGGGACTAAATGTGACATTTTGTGAAACTAGGGCTGGGTATAAATACCCCTTACCAGCCCTAGCCACCCCATTTACCTTCATCTTCTTCATCATCTTCTTCTTCACTTTCTCCACCTTCCTAGCACCAAAAACCGCCTCGTTTCTTGCGTTGTCACCGACAAAACCTCGGCTACAGCTGAGACTACTCGTGGCTAGCAGGTAGACAACCTTGGTTGTCCTTTCTTGCTCATTTTTACTTCTACGATTTCTAGGGTTTCGGGTGCTCGGGTTCAACCCGAGCACATGAGGTCGTGTGGGTGCGTGTGTTGCCTTTCCGAGTGTGCATTTTACTTAGATATGTTAGATGAGTTTTTCCTGGAGGTTCTTGATGTGTGAAACCCGTGCACGGAGCAGCCGAAGGCTGCTCAGCACTTCAGCAGTCGCGATCTGCTGCACTGGGCGACTGGGTCTGTCATGCGACTGAGCCGTGCGACTGGGCGTGTCGTGCGACTGAGTCCATGCGACTGGGTCTGTCATGCGACTGAGTCCAAACGATTGAGTGAGTCATGCGACTGAGCCCATACGATTGTGTGTGTCGTGCGAATGAGTCATGCGGATGAGTATTGCCATGTGATTGAGTCAATGCGGATGAATGTATGCGATTGTGTGTATCACACGACTGAAGGTCCAGTCGTACGAATGAAAGTTCAATTCGTACGAATGAAGCTAATTCGTACGAATGAAGGCTGAATCGTGCGAATGAAGATTGAGTCGTGCGATTGGGTGTTGTGTGGTACGACTGAATGCTTAGTCGCACGAATAGAGGTTCAATCGTGCGAATGAAGCTGATTCGCACGATTGAGAGTTGATTTGTGCGAATGGAGTGTCCAGTCGTGCGTCTAGTCATGTCGTGCAATTGGAGTCAATGTGTGTGGATTCTTCCTGTGTGCGGTGTGTGTGGTCGTGTGATGTTAAGGTGACATCGACACGGTTGCCATTGCTAATGACGATCTTTAAGATTAACACTATCAAACTTATTAAAGTTATATCAAATCAAATCAACTTAACATTTTACAATTAGCAACAAACGATTCATAACACAAGTGCTTACTAAGTATTTCACTAACAACAATAACACTTTTATACAAATATCATCTACAATGGCAACGTTTCTAGTACTTGGATCTACATAAGATCTATTGTGTGTGCTTGTGTGCAAGTGTTACCCGTGACCGAACCGATCCAACCCGACCCAACTAAACAATATTGTTAACATCAGATGCATTATTAATGCTTAACATAACTGTCAATAGGTGATTGACCGTTCATACATACAAGTTTGGGAAGTTTCATCATACATACTTACCACTTAACAAGTGAGTTCGTGGCCCCTTTTAACTCTTATACAACCTTTTAAAACATTTATAAACATGGGGGAAAAGAATGCTCATCCATTTATCTTATATCTACACGTCTTCCCTCTTACTACTACTATTATGAACGACTTATCTGCTGAATGATGATATCAGGATACATGACTCTATACTACGTTACCACCTTGCATGTTACTTGGTGACGCTACATTACTATGTAATCCTACTTGTTGGGTGATACTATTTGGCTGTGTGGTTCTTCTGTGTGATTCATCTGTGTGGTTCTTCTGTGTGGATCTTTCAATACAACCATTAATTCCAGTAATGGGACCTAAGGATTGGCTTGGTTGTGACATACACCGTATACGCTGTGTGGATCTTTATATGCTGTGTGGATCTTTATATCTTGTGTGGATCTTATTTCGCTGTGTGGTACTTTCCTTACGGCCATTAATTCCCGCGTGGAACCGATGACTAGGTTTGGCTGTAATTATCAATAACAGGTGAAACCGCTTACATATAAATGTAATTGCGGTAACTCATATAAACTTACATGTTGTTTCGTTTAGTTTATTTACTACTTAAAACCTACGAAGCTCACCAATAATTTTGTTGACCGTTTTGAGTATATCTTTTCAGGTGATCATGATAGCTGAAGATCTAGGTGTGCTGCCTTTGTGGAGACCTTAGGATGCATTTTTGAGACTAAACATTTTTGTACAATCATACCTTTGGAAACATTGTTGTAGTCTGATTTATACATTATACATTTTGACACTTGTTCCTGGGTTGTGGGAAACTAAACAATGTTATTCTATATGATTATGTGATCCTTACATGTTATGCTTATGGCTATGTTGTCGTGAATATTGACTAAACGCGACACAAGTCTCCATTTGTGTTCGGGTGTCGTCATGACACACTTTTCATCATATTTATATTGCTTCTTTAACGTATACCATGTGTTATGACGATCCCGTCTCGCTCGTGCCCCCGTGTTTCCGCTATCAGCAGGGGTGTGACATATTGGTATCAGAGCCATTGGTTATTGAGAATTAGGCAATTCACTTGACCTAGACTATAACCTAGGAACCTTCATGTAGAATGCATACTAGGACTGGCTTGCATTTGATATTACATGTATGTTCCTCTATACTTGTTTCTTGTCTCTATACATGATTCTATACATACATGCTTGTTATCTGATCATCCTGAGGAAGACACTATTACTCTTAGTCTTTCTTCACGGGATACCTTATACTAGAATCTTACATTTGTATACGCACTACATTATACCATGAGGTCGGAACACCCAAACTGAAGGGAAACTTCACAGATCGCGCATAGCGTCGATCTCAAATACTAAATCCGACCTTAAGATAGCATGCCTGAGATCCTGAAAGTATGAAGGATAGGCAACTATTGTTAGACAAATTGTGCTTACGTGCTTGGAGTTTATTTGCTATCACATACTACTATTGGAATACTAATGGCTCATGGACATGAGGACATTACATGATCCGTGCTTAATGAATGTTGACAATACTATGATGTTAACTTGGGGTAGGTGAAGCTAAGGGTGACATGCAAGGAAAATTACCATTACGGGTGCACACGTAATTGCAATTTGCAGTGCATGAGAAGTCCGGCTAATCTTATCATGAGGTAACGATCATGAGTATCACAAGTTTTCTATTCTATACCCTAGGGTGCTAGGATCATAATTCTAGTAAGACCTTGTTAAGGGTAACAAAACATTACTAACACCTACTATTACCTAAGTCATGTCCTACTTAGAGCCTTCATGGTATTTCCAATTATGACATTGATTTTATTCTCCACGAAACATTCCTCCACTTAGCATTTCAGTAACTAAGAAACTGATTGAATGCTTAGAATGAAAGTGGACTTCAAGAAATGTAGAGGAACGATGATACTCACTACATATACATTATATTATTCATTAGGATGATGCTAAGGAAAATCGGATGTCAAGTAAACGGTTTAGGCATCATTCTAGGTATATCGTGGATGTGGTGGGAACACTGTGGGGAACCCTATATATAAGCATGACCGGTGTACTAAGAATGTGCTTAAATCGGGCTACGTGATGATCCTGATGGACTGAGGCATGGGTTGTTGGAACTTGATGAGTGGAATCATACATGTACCTTCAAGTGACTAAGGTTTACATGTTTACTAAAGTTTACATGTTTACTCTTTTTATGATTAGAAGATGCCGCCTCGAAGAGTCACCCGTAGTACAAATCATGAAGGTGAGACCCCACAAGGCAGAGGTAGGGGTAGACCACCAAGAACAGGCGGTGCTCCTGTTGGCAACAATCAGGGAACTGAAACCCTGATATAGCTGCTATGATTGCTCAGCAGCTAGCCGCACTGATTCCAACTATAGTGACTCAAGTGAGCGACGCTCTTCTGAATCATAATCTCCACGGGGATCATGATACTAATGATCAACATAATCAAGGAACAGGGGAAGATACTGGGATTGGCGGAACAACTGGGAACGAAACTGGAGTCGACAACACAAGACGGGGATGTTCCTATAAGGAATTTGTGGCCTGCAAACCCTGAGAATTTGATGGGAAAGGTGGGGCGATAGCCCTAACTAGGTGGCTTGAAAAGATGGAGGCAGTGATTGACATTAGTGAGTGCCTCGACAGTCAAAGAATCAAGTATGCCACATGTTCACTGCAGGGCAAGGCATTAACCTGGTGGAGCACCCAGGTTCAAGCTAGAGGAAGAGAGTCCGCGATGCGGATGTCATGGGATGAGTTCAAAGCTTTGATCACTGAGGAGTACTGCCCCCTCAACGAAATGCAGAAATTGGAGCATGAGTTCTGGAATCATGCTATGGTGGGGGCTGGGCACGCAGTTTATACTGATCGATTCCACGAGTTGGCAAGATTGGTTCAACATCTGGTAACTCCGGAATCAAAGAGGATTAAAAGGTATATTTGGGGACTCGCGCCTCAAATCCGAGCATTGGTAACAGCAGCTGCTCCTCCTACGATTCAGAGCGCAATTCTGAAGGCCGCCGCTCTAACTGACGAGATGGTAAGAACAGGGATGTTGGGTAGGGGAGCAGAGAAGAGAAAGGAGGTTGTGGAAACGAACCGGTCTAACGCTGAAAGGCTTGATAAGAAGGCCAAGACGACCCGAAATTTTGTGGCTGTGACTTAAAGAAAGAAAGAATATGCTGGGCCGCACCCGAAAAGTGACAGGTGCAACCTTCATCATCCCCCAGCAATGCCGTGTCGGGTATGTCTGAACTGTAGACGCCCGGGGCATCAAGCGAGAGACTGCAAAGTGGTGCCGAACCTGGTGGCACCCGTCAACGCGGTTAACCCCGCCGGGAATGCCAGGGTCTGTTATGAGTGTGGGAACCCGGGTCACTACCGAAACATGTGCCCCAAACTGAATAGGGCACCGGGTCAACAAGGGAATAACCAGCAGCAAGTGATGGCCATAGCTGGGAATCAAGGCCCAGCTAATCAAGGGAATGTCGCTCGGGGACGTGCATTTGTCATTGGAGCTAACGATGCTCGTCAGGACCCGAATGTTGTTACGGGTACGTACTTGCTCAACCACCACTTCGTATCCATATTGTTTGATACTGGAGCAGACAATAGTTTTGTATCCTCTGATTTTGCACACATGCTTGCCTTGAAGCCTAGTAGACTAGAAACTAGCTTTTCAGTAGAAATGGCCAACGGTAGAGTTGTACAAGCAGATAAGATTATTAGAAAGTGCTCCATAATATTAGAAAACCATGCCTTTGACATAGACTTAATACCTTTTGAGCTGGGAAGTTTCGATGTGATTGTGGGGATGGATTGGTTGTCGAAACACGGAGCTGAGATTGTATGTCGGGAAAAAGTGGTACGAATCCCCATGCCAGACGGGGAAATACTCAGAATTCAAGGGGAGCGGCCGGGAAGAACACTGAAGCTTATTTCTTGCATGAAGACACGTCAATGTCTACGAAAGCAATGTTACGCATTTCTGGCCCATGTAGTGGAAAAGAAAGAAGAAGGCAACAAGTTGGTAGATATTCCTGTATTACGAGATTATCCGGAAGTATTCCCTGATGACTTGTCGGGTTTGCCTCCTCCACGACAGGTGGAATTTCGTATAGAGTTGGTTCCTGGAGCTACGCCGGTAGCAAAAGCACCGTATCGGTTAGCACCATCCGAGATGCAAGAGTTATCTAGCCAATTACAAGAGCTCCTGGAGAAGGGTTTTGAAGGACCAGTTGAAGGGTGGCACTTACAACACAGCAACACAATGAGGAAAGTGTATTTAGAACACTTAACAGATCAAATGGGGAACTGGTTATGTTGATGCAAAGAACACAAGTAAACTCAGAACAGAACAGAACAACAACATAAGTAGTTGGTTTCAAGGATGTTGTATATTGCTTCTCAAGTTCAAAGTTACAAGTATTCAAGCATAAGCATGCATGCATATCTAAGTTACAAGACTTGAGACACTATATATGTCACACCCTCAAATTCCGGGTCTAGAATCTATCATGGAGGGGTGAGCAAACAGGATCGAACACAGTAGTCACACATGAGATGCAGTTATCTATATGATGAATTTTAGATAATCATTCCATTAACATTCAGAGTAATAAATATTATGCGTAGCGGAAAAAAAAGATAGATTGATTCTTAACGACACGTCTAATCATATCTCAAATAATAAGCAATATGTATCTTGAGCTCTTATATGATCCTACGTGCATGTCCATAAGCTCCTAGTAGATACATGAGAATACATGTAAAATCAAGTGTCAACACAGGGTTGGTGAGTTCATAGGTGAGTAAAACATATTTGATAAATCATCCATTATCATTCAAAGTAAGGTTTACTGTAAAAGTGTGTATAAACTACTCACTGGTATCACTTTGTATATGAATAGCCTGTCGGAACCCTTTTATAAGGTGAACCCGCTATTCCACATACTTATTAAGTACAAGCCAACAAATCCTTCATATAGGATTTGCCCATGTATCATAGTTTATTTGTATATGAATAGCCTGTCGGAACCCTTTTATAAGGTGAACTCGCTATCCCACATACTTACTACGTACAAGCCAACAAATCCTTTAAATAGGAATTGCCCATGTAACATAGTTAATTTTCCTTTTTCCTTTTTATGTGTATATTATGTTAGTTATAATAATTCAAATCAGAGGGCGCGAATCCTTTCTTTACATTTATCCTCATATGGGTTGTAAGTGGAACTATAATGGCAAACTTTACATAGCGCACATCTGCCTTCTCAACCCAGAACGTCATCCCGAATGACAATAAGATCTTTGTGCATCTTGGTAAGGACCACATGTCCAAACCTTTGTGGGGGTAAGTCACTCCCCGATAGTACTATCCAAAAGATCCCTGCTTGTTTATAGTCTAGTATACAGAGAAGGATTTTCATAGTTACCATATGTAATCATAAATGTGATTCAATTATTATTTAACATTTTGTAATTTTAATTACAACATGTATCCTCCCCAAAATATTTAAATGATTAAAAAAGGGAATAGTTAAGTATGAATTCACCTCAGTTCTTGTGTGGTGTTGACAAGCTAGTAAATTCCTCCTAAGGAATTATAATTCACATAAGCAAATAGATACAAATCCATAACCTAAATAAGTTAGATCTTGAACCTGGTGTTCATTGATCTAGGATTTGGTTTTCTGGGATTTGTTATAAACATATAATTAAATCATTTAATTATTTTTGTTAATTCTTTAATAACTATAGTTTTGCATTTCATTTGATTAATTTAATAATGATTTTAACATATCATTATGTTCTAAATAAATTTTAGACACTATTTAAATATGTAAGTTTGTATTCAATTTAGTAAGATTTTATAATAAAATCTAAGTTGTATTTGTCTTATCAAATAAGAGATGTTTACAAGTTTTAAATTTATTATTAATCTACATCTTTATATATTTTATAAGAAATAACCTGAAATAACGCTCGTAAATAATTTATGAAATTATAAAATCTTTATAATTTCCACAATTATCATGATTTATCCATAATTAAAAATAATATAGTGTCCAATAATAAATTAATAATTTAAATTATTATTTAGAGTCCATTTTATAAAAATGGCTATTTATAACATTTATAAATAATATTTTATAAATATTATTAAGGTGTTTTTAATAAATAAATTTTATAGAAAATTACTTAGATACTTTTAAAATAAAGGATGTTTATAAAAATTATTTTATAATTTTTAAGAATTTTTGTATATTTTTAAAAAGCTTAAAAAGCATTACAAAAATAAGTGAGGTTGCCCGGGGTCGAACCCGGGACCTCAAGGATGTGCAGTGGACATGGAACCGGTGGACCAAAGGCTTACAGCCGCATTAGGTCTCGGTTCCATTTAATTATAAACACAACCCGCAATCATCCCTAATCCACAAGAACCCTAACTCGATCCGAATCAAATTGATCCCCAATTCGATGTTGTAATCGATTGAAACCATGGGGCTTTTCTTCCCTATGATCAAACGATCACATAGGTGTGTTTAATTACCTGTTTCGAAGCTCTATAGAGGGTGTTCGATCAGTTGCAGGTCGGGGCCAAAGGTTCTGTTCGAATTGATGTGTTGTTTGTTCCCAGATCGAATTGAGTTTGATGGAAGGTTTTAAAGGATTATATGATCGTTAGTGCTCCATTATTTCGATTATTTTTTAGTTTTAGTGCTTGATAATGGTTGAGCTTTCGACCAAAAGTAGGTTCAGTGGGTTTGGTATAGATCGCACTCTATTATTCAAATTAAGGTGGGGAACAGGTTCGAGTTATACACGCGAAGGAGTCGGGGTGGTTTGATTGAGTTGAAATCAATTAAATTTGGTCGTTTGGGGGTCGCCGGAGGCTTGCCGGATTGTTGGCCGGAGGGAATCGACGGGAACGGGCGGGGGTTTGGGATTTTTAAGAAATTTACAGAAATGGTCCCTCAACTTTCAAACTTTATTATTTTATGTAAAAACCTTTTAAAATAAGTTTCAAAATTGGCAAATTAACCCCCTAAACTTATTAATCCAAGTTTAATAAACTTTTATAAATTATTATTATTAATAAAAATATTATTATTATTTACATTATTATTTACATTATTATTAATAATAGTGATAATAATATCATTATTATTATTATAATATCAAATATATATATATATATATATATATATATTTTTAAGTTAACGAAAATTTTCCGGGTTGTCACAATATACTACAACCTACAGACGGCCATACTTTGAAGGCCAGCTGGATACATGAACTAGACAACAAAATTCATGTAGAATAGTGACTATGACATGCCATAGCTCACATCCTAATATATTACAAAAAGGATAAAAGTACATAAAGTAGAAAGGTTTGACTCCAAGACCTCAATGTACAGTTTTCCTAAAGTATGGACCTTTTCACCAACTCATGCAAGTTGGTGACCAACCAGAGTGGGCAGCGGTAAAGTGGTTCAGCTTTACAGAAAAAGTACATCAGATAAAAGCATGTATGATAAAAGTCTTCGAAAAAATCTGTCTTGGTTCTTTGGCTTCGGAAGACTTCGTCTCTGAAGCTTCGAAAGACTTCATTTCTGGCTTCGGAAGATATTGGTCTTGGCTTCGGAAGATTTTACACTTAGAATATTTTGAAGTGTAAAACTTCTGAAGCATTTCTACTTCATGTTCTGTGCAGCGTGCAGGAAGACTTAGAGTGTTTTGGCTACATCAGCTTATAGAAATCCTTACAAACTCCCCCTAGGCTGATGCTACCAAAACACTTGAAGATATCCAGTTGTTCACAGTCCTCAACATGATCATGACCATTCCTTTCTTCATTAGATGGTCAGGATCACTCAGACTTGTGAAGTATCTTCTCATGTCGAAAAGATCATGCAGAGGTAAATTGAAGAGGCCTTCCCAAGAGTAGACATTTTCTTCACCTTGATCTCTGACTACATGCCACCTTTCTGGATTAGTTGAATAAGTCCAGGATAAGATAGGTCTTCCTGAGGCAAGAGGAGCCATTTGAATTGGAGGTGATTGGGCTTCCTCTTCTTGCACTTCCTTAGGACGTTCTGATTCATCCCGAGGATCAGAGGAGGTTGATTTTGACTTTTTCTTTTTCTTTGAAGATGGTCTAGAAGCCAACCTCTTCTTCCTCTGAGCAGTCTTTAACTGAGAAGACTGGCCTGCAGCACCTTGTTGATCAGTTGTTTCTTTCTCAGTTGGGTGTTCCTCCCTCACAGGTTCAGAAGGAGAGGGAGTTTGACCCTGTTGTGGGTCAGATGATGAGGCTGGCCTTTGACCGTGTTGTGGGTCAATAGATGAAGAGGCTGGCCTTTGACCCTGCTGTGGATCAGAAGATGAAGCAGGAGGTTCAGTTTGTGTTATCTCAGGTTGTTCAAACTTAACCTCTACTTCAGGTGGAGCTTGACTTGGAGGAGTGTGTAAGTCAACAAGATCTCCACTCTTGATATTCTGCTTGATTACCCTGATATGCTCATCCATAGTGGATAAAGACATAGGGCCAAGTCTCCTTCCAGATAATCCGTACAGCTTCAAGAAGCTCATCATTCTTTGTCTATCAGCAGACTTTTTCATGTTCTTCTGAATGAGAGCTCTTGACTTAGCAGGTTTTCCCCTCATTTTTTTCTTTGTTGTCTTCTGCTCTTTGAGTACTTGAAGTTAAAGTTGTTTGAGGTACTCAAACTCAATGTACTCAAAGGGAAAGGGAAGAAGTGCTTCTGCCTGGTAGAGGCCTGTGGCACTCAGGTAGTCTATCATCCTTTGTCTGTCTGTTTCTTTATCTACCTGAGGTTCTTGTGTAGCAGCCACAGCCTCTTGCACAGGGCTTTCTTGAACTGGTGAGAAAGTAGGAACATGCTTGTATAGCCTTTGTTGTCTTTTTTTCTCTTTGACCTCAAGAAGAATTCTTGCATCTTCAGCTTCCTTCCTCTCTTTTGACATTTCCATGTCAGCCAGATCATTCAATTCTTCTAAGGGGAGAGAGATAATCTCATCTATGTCATAGTTCCTGGTCTGTAAGTAAGTAATCCTGACTGCCCTCAACTCATCATTTTGAGTGTTTGGTCTGGGGGCAGCCCTGATTGCAGCTTGCATGAAGCTTGAAGACCCAGTGGAACTTACTCCCCTTAGCTTCCTCTTTCTATCTCTTTCCTCCTCCTCAATCTCCTCAGGGGTTAGAACCCTTTTCCCTTTGTCACCCATAGACCTTTGTGATACAGGGTGGAGAGAGCTTTGGCCTTCATTGCTTGGTGTAGCATCCAAGCTCTGGCCAGAGAGAGACTATGATACACCTTCACCAGCAGGTGTTTACTGAGGGGTTGAGTTGTGAAGTAGTTGTTGTTGTGACAGGTGTTTCAATCTCTGTCACTTCATCAGTTGATTGTAAGACAGGGCTCTCAGGCTCTATCACTGGGCCTTTAGTCAAGGTTTTCCCTTTGAAGCTAATCTCAGGGTCTACCTCAACATCCAGTTGACCAATGACATTAACTGATTGCCTTAGTCTATCTTTTTCAGCTTCTTAAGTAACCTGAGCCAACCTACTAGCTTGTTGAGGTTGAGTTGTTTGAGTTGATGGCTCAAGAAGGATGATGGCTCTGCTATCAAATGGCATTGCCCTTGGTATACCCTCCTCAAAGAGACTCTGAAACAAGTAGTCTAGGAAGTTCATATCAATGTGAACTTGAGGAGGTTGCTGAGTAGGTACAATTACAAGAGAGGATGGTGAGTCCTCAATGTCCATACTCCTTGAAGAACTCTCAGGTTCTGTGATTATAGTGACTTTCTCCCCACCCTCTTGTATAGGTGAGCTAGGAGTTAGGTTAACCACATCCTCAGGTTCTTGTGTTCCTGGTTGAGCTCTTCTTAAAGGTCTCTCAGCTAGTTTGTCCTTAAGATAAGGTATCTCAAGTTACTGATCATTGACCCTATTGGTTAAGGTAGTCACTTGAAATTCAAGATGACTAACCTTAGAGACTAAGTAGGTGCATGTTTTTGATAGTTGTTATACCTTTAGTCTCAGATTCCCCTCATCTTCATCAGAAGAATCATGGGGGGATGAGGGAATTGGACCTAAGTCCTCACTCTTATCACCAGCTTGGTATTCTGGGCTGCTGGATTTCCTCTGCTCATTGACAGCCTCAGATGAAGTGTTAATGGGCTAATTTCCATGGTTGAGGTCTTAATGATGTAATCACTTGCCGAAGTAAGAGCCACCATATGGATCCCCTGAACAGGTTCAGAGGACCCACCTCAGCAATGGGTGACTGATGTAGGATAGACATAGGGAATTTAGAAGCACTCCTCTCTCTTTGAGTAGGTGATGAGTAGAAAGACTCATGGTGCTCACTGAAGCCTAAGTCCTCATCAGTGTAGAATTCAAGGTTAGGAATTTGGTTGTTTAAGTCTAAAGGCTGGGGATGGTAACTGTTCCCTGAAGGTTGTTCACTTGAGTGTTGAGACTCAGAGTGAAGGCTTAAGGCAGTTGGCCTTATGGGCTCATCAGGCTGATCATGAGGAACATTAGCACTGATCCTTGAAGAGATGGAGTGGTTTGCTCCTCAGGAGAAGTGAGAGCCCTAGTGTCCACTTTTTCCTATATGGGTGAGTGTATAGGGGCCTGCACAGGCTCAATAACTTGAGCAGGGGTTCGTTTGGATTTTCTTTGGTAAGTGTAGGTTAGATGGAGTCTTTGTGAGGGTAAGGAGATGATAGGTGTGGGTTTAACACTAGCTTGTGTTGCTAGGTTGTCACCTTGAGCCATGAGCTCTAACATTTTGGGGACAAGGGCTGTTTCTACCCCTGAGAAGCCTACAGTTGGCTTCTTCATAATTTTAAAGATGTCTGGCTTCATCTGTCCCAGTTTAAGAATATTATTTGTTTCCCTCAATTGTGATCCTAGTTCATAGTTGAGAATGTGTTGAACATATCTAGGAAATATATATTCTAAGGAGTCCAAGTTAGTAAGCAAGTTTGTGTATACAAACTGAGAGTACCTGAACTTGACCCCTTGCACCATTCCATGAACTATGAAGGAGAGATCCTCAGGAATCTGGTCCCACCCACCATGCTTGTTAGACAAGCTGTGAATCATTACATGGAGTAGATATTTCCACTGGGATGAGACCTTCCTTTCCTGAAGGTCTTTATAGCAAAATCTCCCTCATAGCCCATCTGCTCAAAGGAATGGTTAACAGCTTTCTTTAGGAAAGATAGTTCACCTTCTTCATCATCCAGCTGAAATGGGTGTTTATAATGGCTGGAGTGATGAAGACTGTCCTTCCTTGCACTGTGGCAGACAGAGTCTTCTCCCCGTCCATGATAACCTCTTGACATGTCCTTCAAAAGTCAAGCAGGTGATCCTCATAAAGAGTAGGATCAATGGTAAGGGAGGTGTAATAGTTGAATAGAGCCAAAAAACGGCAAACCTCTGAGAAACTATCATCTTTCTCAGAGTGCAGCAGAGCAACTTGATTGTGTTACCCGTGAAGTTGCATGCAGAAATCAAGATTGTTTCTGTTGTGAATGTTGGTCATTTTGAGAAGCTTAAGGTTGAAGAAAGGTGAAGAACAGATGCGGTTTGAGAGAAATTAGGTCTGAGCTATGGGCGAATTTTGGAGCAGGTAGAGGAAAGAGGGGTAACCGTTGTGTATTTGTATGAATTGGATTTGAGACAAAGTTAATGAAAGAGGATAAACTTTGAAATCCGCGTGTTGGTCCCACCTCTGAAAAGTAGTTTTCTTTTGCCTAAAAAGTAGTTTTCTTGGAAGTTGAGAAATCTTCTGAAGGTTATTTAGCTTCGGAAGTTTTGACTGAAAAGCTTCCAAAGGTTATTTAACTTCGGAAGTTTTGACCAAAAAGCTTCCGAAGACAATTTTTTGCCTGGGAAGAAATTTCAAAGATTTTGAAGAATTTGCTTCGGAAGCAATTTATACCAACCTCATTCTGAGATGAATAAAAGCTTTCGAAGGCAACTTTAAATCTTCCGCAGGTTATTTAAATCTTCCGAAAGATAAAAAAGAGTTAAATTCTAAAAAATCTAAGGAATATCTTAGGAATTTTGTCTTCCGAAGAGAAACTGGGGCTTATTAAAGTGATAGAATAGACAACTTAGAACACATATAATTTTTAGAAATAATATGATTAAGTTTTAAGAAAAGCTACTCTAAGTTAATCATCCCAATAGCTGATATAAGATATTTAAATCTCTGTTCATCAAAAACCTTTGTGAACAGATCAGCATATTGTTCATCTGTGTGAACTTTGACTAGTTTGATTAATCCCTTTTCAAAATTATCTCTAATCAAATGATACCTGATATTGATGTGCTTAGTTCTTGAGTGCTGGACAGGGTTCTCTGTGATTGAGATAGCACTGTTGTTGTCTATGTGAATGGGAGTCTCTTTGAAGTTGAATCCATAATCTAGCATCTGATTTTGAATCCAAAGCACTTGAGCACAGCAGCTTGCAGCAGCAATGTATTCAGCCTCAGTAGTTGATGCAGACACACAGGATTGTTTCTTGCATTGCCAAGAGACTATCCTTCCACCAAGAATTGACATCCCCCTGATGTAGACTTTGCAGTCATATTGCATCCACCATAATCACTATCTGTATATGCATACAGATTGAAGTTAGAGCCTTTTAGATACCAAAGGCCAAGAGACGGAGCTCTTTTAAGGTATCTTAAAATTCTTTTACAGTGATTAGGTGTGACATCTTGGGGTTGGCCTGATATCTTGCACATATGCAAGTAGCAAACATAATATCTGGCCTGCTAGCTGTAAGATACATAAGAGACCCAATCATAGCCCTGTAGAGATGTTCATCAACACACTCCCCCTCAAGATCAGGTCCAAGGGAGTGGGTTTCTAGCTATGGGTGTCTTAGCAACCTTACATTCAGTCATGTTGTATCTTTTAAGTATGTCTTGCACATACTTTGACTGATTTATGAAGATACCGGTGTCAACTTGCTTCACTTGAATCCCTAGAAAGAAATTGAGTTCCCCCATGGCACTCATTTCAAATATATCATTCATCAGCTTCTCAAAGTCTTTGCAGAGCTTTGGATTAGTTGACCTAAAAATGATATCATCCACATATACTTGAACTAGCATTATGTCATTTCTTTTTCCTTTGATGAAGAGAGTTCCATCAATGGTACCCCTTTTATAGCCATGCTGACAGAGATACTGAGATAGAGTCTCATACCACTTTCTTGGTGCCTGATGTAGCCCATAGAGAGCTTTGTCAAACTTGCAGACATAATCAGGATGATCAGGGTCTGCAAAACCAGGTGGTTGTCTGATTCATCTGCACATCTGACATACATCTCTTTATTAATCACTCCATAAAGAAAAGCACACTTGACATCAAGTTGATAGACCTTGAAGTTCTTGGATGCAGCAAAAGCTAGGAATATCCTAACAGCTTCAAGTCTTGCTACAGGAGCAAAGAAATCTGTGTAGTCAATCCCTTCTTCTTGAGTATACCCTTGAACAACTAGTCTAGCTTTGTTCTTGATGACAAGTCCTCTATCATCCTTCTTATTCCTGAAAACCCATTTTGTACCTATGGTAGTCTTCGCTTGAGGAAGAGGACATAAGTTCCAAACCCTTTGCCTCTTGAATTGAAGCAACTCCTCTTGCATAGCTTCAACCCAACTTCCATCCTTTAGAGCTTTATCAATCTTCTTTGGCTCTATTTGGGATAAGAAACAAGAGTGAAGACAGATGTTGGCATTATGAGACTGTCCTCTTGTTCTTACACCTGTACCAACATCTCCAATGATGTTTGTAGAAGGGTGAGACTTGTGGATCCTTAGTTGAGGGATCACAGCAAGTTGTTTAGACAGATCTAAATTGGAGAAATTCTGATCTGGCAAGGAGGATTCACCCTCTACAGCAGCACACTTATCAAGATTAACTTGATCCAATGAGTGTGTGACATCATTGAGATTTTCTTCAAAGATGGTTTTTAGCATCAAGAAATTCCTGATCACTGTCACCACCATCATGTTCTCCAACATTTGAAGTTCCTACATTTAAGTTTTGTGCCTCAACACTGGAAGATGAAGGCAACTCAGATGTATCAGCAGGATTTGTCATTGAAGTGCTGGTAGAAGCTTTATTTGCAGGATTAGTTACCACTGGAGCTGGAGATATGTAGCTTGAAGATCTTCTCAGCTCAAATCTAGGATCAGAATCACCTGTAGGCAATATATCTGTGGATCCTGAAACATGCTCATAAGATTGTTAAAACAGTTGGTAACTAAATCAAGATCAAACAGCCAATCCAGACCAGAACCTTTCACATTGGGAGTGTGTTCATTGAAAGTCACATTGGCTGACTCCTCAACTACTCTAGTTCTGAGATTGTATACTCTATAAGCTTTAGCTTGAGAAGAGTATCCAATGAAGTGTCCATCATCTGATTTCTCAGCAAACTTGGCGATATGATCTTTGGTATTCAAGATGGTGCAAGGACACCCAAATGACCTGAGAAAACCAATAAAAGGTTTCCTCTTATGCCAAAGTTCATAAGGAGTCTTACCATATGTCTTAACTACTAAAACTCTGTTCTGCACATAGCAGGCAGTGTTAACTGCCTCTACCCAGAAGGTGATGGCCAGTTTAGAGTCAGACAACATAGTTCTTGCAGCTTCAATTAGTGTCCTGTTTCTCCTCTCAGCAACTCCATTTTGCTGAGGAGTCCTGGGAGCACTATATTGTCTTGTAATACCCTTTTCATCACAAAATATATCAAGTATTTGATTCTTGAATTCAGTACCTTGATCACATCTTATGGTTTTGACCTTGTGATCACATTGATTTCAATCTTTAAGATGAAATTCTTTAGAATCTCAGGAGTCTCATCTTTAGTTCTAAGGAAGAAGACCCATGTGAATCTTGTAAAGTCATCTGTGATCACTAGACAGTAAGAGGTCCTTCCTAAACTCATTACACTGGTGGGGCCAAAAGATCCATATGTAACAAGTGTAGGGTGTAGTGATGGAGTTTCTTTCCTTAGCTTATGAGATACCTTGTGTTGCTTCCCTTTCAGGCATGCAACACAATGATCATCACTTGTAAACTCTCTTTTTGGTATTCCAGTTACCAAATCATTCTTAATTAATTTATTCATGCTATTAAAGTTTACATGGCACATTATTTTATGCCAAAGGAAAGACTCATCACTGTTTGCTTTAGATGGAAAGCATGAAACTTCTCCTGAGGGAGATGTTTCTTGCAAGTCCATCTTGTATATGTTCCCTTTCCTGGGGGCTCTGAGTAGGATGTGCTCATGAGGAATGACCACCCCGGGCTTGAGAACAATGCACTCATGCTTAGTAAACAGCATGTTATGACTCTGATCACAAAACTGAGATACACTCAATAGATTGTATCCAAGCTCTTTGACAAAGTTTACCTTGTCAATGCTGAGCTTACCATTTGTGACCTTGCCCCTTCCAGTAATGTAACCACCTGCATCTCCTCCAAAAGCAACTGGTCCTCCATCAATCCTTTCAAACTTTTGTAGTAGTGACCTATTGCCTGTCATGTGCCTAGAACAACCACTGTCAATGATCACACATTTTTGTTTGTCTGTAGCTGTTCCTGCACAAAGAGATAGCTAGTTACATTTGGAAACCCAAGCCTTATTGGTCTTGGGCTCATTTAAAACAGTTGAAGACAATGCAATAGTAATAGATCCTATAGTTGTGCTTTGAGGATCTTATGCCGTTGTTGATGAAAAACCTTTAGTCATTTAGTCTTTCTTTGACTTCCACACCACCTTTGGAAGTTTGGACTTGACCTTCAATACTTCGAAAGCTTTTGAGACTTCAGAAGTTTTGATGACTGGACCTTCGGAAGAACTCGCTTTTACTGCAGCAAGCTTCAGTACTTCGAAGCATTCCTTTCTTCTGAGACCAAATTTTCTTCCGAAGGCAGTTTTCCACTTGCCTTCTTCTTTATTTTGGAACTTTCGAAGGAAACAGATTTTCCTTCCGAAGCTAAGTTCTTCTTGGAATTCTTGGAAGTCTCTTTGTTTATCATGTGAAGAGTACCTTTAGGATTATATGGACAATCCTTGGCCAAATGAGAAGTACTCTCACACATTACACACTTTAGTTTCTTCTTTCCAAGAGTCATCTTTGTAGAAGAAAAGTGACTTTGGTCACATCCCTTCTCCACCTTCACCTTTGCAGGAGCTGAGACAGTTCTTTTGGGTTGAGAACTGTTCTTGGAGTTGGATGGTCCAGGCTGTGTAGCAGTAACACACAACTGATCAGTCTTCTTCTTGTTGCTGAGATGAGTTGCACGTGAACCAGAGTTCATGTCATCAGTCTTAACCACTTCAAACCCTGTAGAGATAAAAACTTGTTTCTGCTTAGAGTCAAAGGTGGCCTTGATCTCTTGAGCCTTCCTTGCTTTTCTTTTGGCTTTCCTGATCAAGTTCTTTCTTCTTGACTTGGTCATCTCAATAGCTTTACTCTCCTCAGAGGAATGGTGACCCTTCTCAGAATGCTTTTCTTCACTCAGACCAAAGTCATTCTTCACCATCTCCTCTTCATCCTCTTTAGTCAAAGGATCTATGAGGGGAAGCTCATCTTCACAAGTTCCACACCTAGGAGATCTTACAGACAAGATAGTGTGTGGAGGAGCTATCTCACTAGATCCCAGTTCCCTGCTTGTTTTGATAAAACATTTTTGCATGCAAGGATGAGGATATTATGTTCTTGAAGGTTTCTTCTTCAAGAACACAGTTTTCTGCCTTAGCTTTGCTGATCACAAGCTCAGCCTGACATTCAGTTAACTTAGCTATGAGATCTTTGATTTAAGTCCTGTAGTTTGTTAGCTCATGTTTAAGAGTTGAAATTGTTTTCTCTAAATCTTCTATTTTCAGTTTATAATCATTTTCAGCTCTTTTAAAATCAGCTTTCAAGATGTTTAAGGACTCAAGGTCAGATCTCAGCTCTAAGTTATATGACCTGTATCTATTAACTTTAGCAATGCATTCAGAAGAGCAAAGATTTTCGAATACCTTGGTTTCATCTTGATCTGCCATAAGAGCTTGGTTTGGAGATGTATCTTCTATCTGAAAGCTCCAGTCAAAGCCTCATTCTTTAACAGCAACTGCAGCTTGCTGCTTTGGCTTCTCATTCTGGTGGGCTTTCTTAGTGTAGTTTGGTCTGGTCTGTGTTTGGCCACCATTTATTCTTGGTGCCTTACACTCTCTTGCAAAGTGCCCCATCTGGTTACCGTTGTAGCACTTTACTTTGCTTTTGTCCAGCCCAAACTTTCCACTGGATGTATTGCTTGGAAACTTTCTCCAAGTCCTCTTGTAGAACTTCTTGGCTCTGTGAGTGAGAAGAGCCATTTGCTAAACTATCTCCATATATTCCAGATCATCTGGATGTATACAGTCCAAGTCTTCAAGAGTGAAAAGAAAGCTGCCAGAGGTTTCATCAGCTGAGACAAAGGCATGAGAAGAACTTGTCTCTTGGAAGGGACTCCCTTGAGTGTAGCTTTCTCTTGGTGTCTCTAGGAAGGTGATGAAAGGCCCCTTTTATGAGTTGTCAGGGTAGCATAGCAACTGATGTTGTGGTTCAATGCTTTCCCTTTCATTCACATGAAGAGCTGAACTCAGTTGGTTATTGGAGTTACCAGAGGAATTTTGCATGTTCATCTCCATCTGGAATGCACTCAGGATACCATACAACTCTGTAAGAGTAAGAGTCTTAAGGTCTGAGGTTCTCTTGATCACAACACAATAATGTGTCCATAGTTTAGGAAGAGAAGACATGAACTTCCTTACTATGTCCCTGTTCTCAAGAGTTACTCCAATATCCACCAGAGTGTCCACTATCTCAACATACCTGAAGTATTGTTGAGTCAAGGTCTCACCAGCCTTGAAAGTGAAGTTTTCAAACTACTGCTTTAAGAGATCCTTCGTGTTCTCTTTGGTTTCCTTGGATCCTTCATACATGAGCTTCAGTGCTTCCCATAAATCTTTAGCTATCTTGCACTTCTTGAAGCCTCTGTAGATGGAGTTTGGAAGAGCAGTTTGAAGACAAGTCATGGCCCTTTAATCAAGCTCTATTCTCTTCTTGTCTTCTTCTGAGTAATCATCTACATCTTTTGGGATGATACGATTACTAGTAGCAGAAGTAGTGCTTGGTATGAAGAGACCATTAACAACTGAGTCCCACATCCTTAAATCTTGACACTTGATGAAGCCTTCCATTCTTGTGCACCATGTGTCAAAGTCTTCAAGAGTGATCAGTAGGGACTTGGTCATAGTACCAGTTTCCATATCAACTTTAGAAAGAGCTGCCATTTGAGTTGTTAAGTATTTTGTGTGTGTGAGGGATCTTTAAGATGGTGAGATCTTATATCAAAAGCCTGGAAAGCTCTGATACCAAATGCAGGACCGGTTGAAGGGTGGCACTTACAACACAGCAACACAATGAGGAGAGTGTATTTAGAACACTTAACAGATCAAATGGGGAACTGGTTATGATGATGCAAATAACACAAGTAAACTCAGAACAGAACAGAACAACAACACAAGTAGTTGGTTTTCAAGGATGCTGTATATTGCTTCTCAAGTTCAAAGTTACAAGTATTCAAGCATAAGCATGCATGCATATCTAAGTTACAAGACTTGAGACACTATATACTACAACCTACAGACGGCCATACTTTGAAGGCCAGCTGGATACATGAACTAGACAACAAAATTCATGTAGAGTAGTGACTATGACATGCATAGCTCACATCCTAATATATTACAAAAAGGATAAAAGTACATAAAGTAGAAAGGTTTGACTCCAAGACCTCAATGTATAGTTTTCCTAAAGCACGGACCTTTTCACCAACTCATGCAAGTTGGTGACCAACCAGAGTGGGCAGCGATAAAGTGGTTCAGCTTTACAGAAAAAGTACATCAGATAAAAGCATGTATGATAAATGTCTTCGAAAAAATCTGTCTTGGTTCTTTGGCTTCGGAAGACTTTGTCTCTGAAGCTTCGGAAAACTTCATTTCTGGCTTCGGAATATATTGGTCTTGGCTTCGGAAGATTTTACACTTAGAATATTTCTGAAGTGTAAAACTTCCGAAGCATTTCTACTTCATGTTCTGTGCAGCATGCAGGAAGACTTAGAGTGTTTTGGCTGCATCAGGCTTATAGGAATCCTTACAGGTTTTATTCAACCGAGCCATTCACCATGGGGAGCACCGGTCTTATTTTTCAAAAAGAAAGATGGATCGTTCCGTATGTGCATCGATTATCGTGAGCTGAACAAATTGACTATGAAGAATCGATATCCTCTTCCAAGAATTGATGATTTATTTGATCAACTGCAAGGAGCTTCATATTTCTCCAAGATTGATCTTCGTTCTGGATATCATCAACTAAGGGTTTTCAAGGATGACATACCAAAAACAGCATTCAGGACTCGTTATGGGCACTATGAGTTCTTAGTCATGCCGTTCGGACTGACTAATGCACCAGCCGTGTTCATGGATCTAATGAATCGAGTGTGCAAACCCTACTTGGATAAGTTCGTGATCGTGTTCATAGACGATATACTTATCTACTCCCGATCGAAATAGGATCATGAAGAACACCTTCGAGCAATACTAGAGCTGCTACGGGAAGAGAAACTTTTCGCCAAGTTCTCGAAGTGTGAATTCTAGTTGCGGAAGTGAAATTTTTGGGTCACGTGGTTAACAAAAATGGGATTCATGTAGATCCCGGCAAGGTTGAAGCAGTGAAGAAATGGGATGCACCCCAGACACCTTTAGAGATACGGCAATCCTTAGGATTGGCCGGATACTATCGTCGCTTCATTGCGAATTTTTCAAAGATTGCTCAACCGCTAACTCTGTTGACTCAGAAAGACAAGAAGTTTGATTGGGGACATGCCCAAGAACAAGCATTCCAAACGTTGAAGGAGAAGTTGTGCAACGCACCGATATTGTCCCTCCCTAATGGTACCGATGATTTTGTGGTGTACTGCGATGCTTCACATCAAGGGTTGGGATGTGTGTTAATGCAAAGAGATAAGGTGATTGCCTACGCCTCACGACAACTTAAGGTGCACGAAAAGAACTATACAACACATGATTTGGAGTTGGGCGCTATAGTATTTGCACTTAATATATGGAGGCACTATCTGTATGGAACCATATGTATCATCTATACAGATCATAAGAGCCTTCAACACATCCTGAATCAAAAAGAACTCAATATGCGTCAGCGACGTTGGGTGGAGTTACTTAGTGACTACGATTGTGAAATCCGGTATCATCCGGGGAAAGCAAATGTGGTGGCTGACGCCCTAAGCCGTAAAGAACACGTGAAACCACTACGTGCTAGAGCCTTGGAATTGACTATTCAAACGAACTTGAAAGCTTAGATCCAACTTGCACAAAGTAAGGCATTGAAAGAAGAAAACCTTGCGGGAGATGAATTCCGAGGGTTGGACAAACAGATGATTTGATGATGGTATACAGTACTTCATGGGTCGTATATGGGTACTCAAATAGGGAGACGTTCGTACCCTAATCATGGAGGAAGCGCACAAGAAACGATATTTTATTCATCCTGGTGCAGACAAGATGTATCATGATCTTAAGGATCTATACTGGTGGCCAGGCATGAACAAAGACATTGCTATGTATGTAAGCCGATGCTTGACATGCTCAAAGTTAAGGCTGAACATTAAAAACCATCGGGATTATTACAACAACCTGAAATTCCCAAGTGGAAATGGGAGAACATAGCCATGGATTTCATTACCAAACTCACTAGAACAAGTAGCGGGCACGACTCGATATGGGTCGTAATGGATCGGATGACGAAGTCCGCTCATTTCTTACCGATGCGAGAGGATTACAAGATGGAAAAGTTGGCGAGATTGTACATAAAGTAGGTCGTGACACGGCACGGAGTGCCGGTGTCAATCATATCCGACCGTGACAGCCGATTTACTTCACGATTTTGGCAAACACTACAGAAAGCGATAGGCACTCGGTTAGATATGAGTACCGCCTATCATCCATAAACAGATGGCCAAAGTGAACGAATAATACAAATGTTGGATGACATGCTCAGCGCTTGTGTAATCGATTTTGGTGGTAGCTAGGACACTCATCTACCATTGATTGAGTTCTTTTACAACAACAGCTACCATACAAGCATTGGTTGCGCTCCATTTGAAGCATTGTACGGGAGGAAATGTAGATCCCTAGTTTGTTGGGCTGAGATTGGTGAAAGCCAGCTAATAGGCCCGAAAATCATCCAAGAAACAACTGACAAGATTTTCCAAATCAAAGACAGATTGAAAGCTGCAAGAGATCGCCAAAAGAGCTATGCCGAAAACCGTCGGAAGCCTCTAGAATTCAATGTTGGAGATCACGTTCTACTCAAAGTCTCTCCCTGAAAAGGGATTGTACGATTTGGAAAGAAAGGGAAGTTAGCCCTAAGGTACGTAGGACCATTCTAGATTATAGAAAGAATCGGTCCGGTGGCTTACCGATTAAGGTTACCACAAGAACTCAGCAGTGTACACGACACATTTCACGTATCAAACCTCAAAAAGTGCCTAGTAGATGAAACTCTACATGTGCCAATTGAGGAAATCAAGATCGATGAAAAGCTTCATTTCATCAAAGAACCTATTGAGATCATGGACCGAAAGGTCAAACGCCTAAGGCGCAGCAAGATACCGATCGTTCACGTGAGATGGAACTCCAAACGAGGACCAGAATTCACGTGGGAACGGGAAGATCAGATGAAGCTCAAATATCCACATCTATTCGAGGATGACACACTTGGACCTAACACCGGTTGAATTTCGGGACAAAATTCTCTCAACTGGGGGATACTGTGACATCCGTCACCACAAGTTCCGTCATTTAACGTGGATTTCGTTAACTATCCTTAGAACGTTCATTTCTCATCTTCATAAACTATTCGTGTGGATACCATACTCGATTGATTTTCTTTTTCAGTGGTGTTATCATTATTTGCATCCATATCACTTAGAACGCTTACGAATAACACCGACGACATCATTAACTATATTATGTTATATAATATAAACATCATTAATAACATCATTTTCAAGATACAAACAACATTAAATGCTTCCCTATAATTAATATAACGAGCGTATTTACGTCCTTCTCAACCGAAGCAAATTTGGAACTCGGGGGCTAAGTGAAGGGACTAAATGTGACATTTTGTGAAACTAGGGCTGGGTATAAATACCCTTACCAGCCCTAGCCACCCCATTTACCTTCATCTTCTTCATCATCTTCTTCTTCACTTTCTCCACCTTCCTAGCACCAAAAACCGCCTCGTTTCTTGCGTTGTCACCGACAAAACCTCGGCTACAGCTGAGACTACTCGTGGCTAGCAGGTAGACGACCTTGGTTGTCCTTTCTTGCTCATTTTTACTTCTGCGATTTCTAGGGTTTCGGGTGCTCGGGTTCAACCCGAGCACATGAGGTCGTGTGGGTGCGTGTGTTGCCTTTCCGAGTGTGCATTTTACTTAGATATGTTAGATGAGTGTTTCTGGAGGTTCTTGATGTGTGAAACCCGTGCACAGAGCAGCCGAAGGCTGCTCAGCACTTCAGCAGTCGCGATCTGCTGCACTGGGCGACTGGGTCTGTCATGCGACTGAGCCATGCGACTGGGCGTGTCATGCGACTGAGTCCATACGACTGGGTCTGTCGTGCGACTGAGTCCAAGTGATTGAGTGAGTCATGCGACTGAGCCCATACGATTATGTGTGTCGTGCGAATGAGTCATGCGGATGAGTATTGCCATGCGATTGAGTCAATGCGGATGAATGTGTGCGACTGTGTGTATCGCACAACTGTGTGTATCACACGACTGTGTGTATTGAACGATTTCATTGTCGCCCTTCCTCCATCCATTGATCATGCTTTACCTTCTTCCGATCAACAATCCTCAACGGTATATCCCCTATCGAACTTTGTTTCTTATGAAAAATTTTCGGATTCACACAAGGCCTTTTTAGCGGCCATCACTTCCAATGATGAGCCAAAAAATTTTAAGGAAGCCGTACAAGATCAAAATTGGAGGGATGCAATGCAAAGAGAGATAAACGCACTTGAAGAAAACGACACTTGGACTATAGAAGATTTGCCGGATGGAAAAAGAACTATCAACTTAAAATGGGTCTACAAGATAAAATACAAACCAAATGGTGAAATAGAGAGGTACAAAGCAAGGCTTGTGGCGAAGGGATTCACGCAAATTGAAGGTGTCGATTATCATGACACGTTTGCACCGGTGGCTAAATTGGTCATAGTTAGAAGTCTACTCACTATTATGGTTAAGAAAGAGTGGATTATTCATCAACTAGATGTGAATAATGCATTCTTGCATGGGGACTTACATGAAAAGTTTATATGAAAATCCCACAGGGTTATGATAAAGGGGGAGGAACGAAAGTGTGTAGGTTAGGGAAGTTGTTATACGGTTTAAAGCAAGCTTCGAGAAATTGGTACAAAAGATGTACATCAGTTTTGCACGAACTTAGGTTTAAACAATCTTTTGCTGATCACTCACTTTTTACTTACAAGAGAGGGAATGTGTTTGTTGGTGCACTCATATACGTCGATGATGTTATCATAGTAGGAACAACAAAGAGAAAATACAAGAGACAAAAAATTATCTTGATAGGAGATTCAGCATTAAAGACCTTGGCCCCCTTAAATACTTTCTCGGAATCGAGGCTTCTCGAACGAAAGACGGGTTAGTACTTAGCCAAAGAAAATATACTCTAGACATTCTTGAAGATAGCGGGATGATAGGGTGTAAACCGAGCTCGTTCCCAATGGAACAAAACCTAAAACTTGAAGTTGATGGTGAAGATGTTCGTGTGGATGCCAACATGTATAGACGGTTAGTAGGGAGGTTGCTTTATCTCCAAGCCACGAGACAGGATATCACGTACTCGGTAAACGTCCTAAGCCAATTTGTGTCTGACCCTCGCCAAAGCCATTTGGATGCCGTCATGAGGGTACTACGTTATTTAAAGGCAACACCGAGACAAGGAGTTTTCTTTCCTAAAGACGGAGGGACAAACTTGGTCACGTATTGTGATGCCGACTGGTTAGGGTGCCCCTTCACAAGAAAATCACGAACAGTATACCTTCTACTCTTGAGGGGAGCTCCCGTTTCTTGGAAATCCAAGAAACAATCTGTTCTTTCTCGGTCCTCGGCCGAAGCTGAATATCGGGCCATGGCAACCACTACTAGTGAGATTTTATGGATGCGGTGGCTCCTAAAGGGTCTCGAAGCTGAACAAAGTGGACCTACACCACTTTATTGCGACAACCAAGCGGCACAACACATCACGAATAACCCGGTTTTCCATGAGCGAACAAAGCATGTAGAGATGGACTGTTACTTCGTCAAAGAACGGGTCGAATCTCAAGAAATAGAACCCCTTTGCATTAGCACGAAGATGCAAATAGCCGACCTCTTCACCAAAGCTTTGGGATCCCGACAACTTGAACCTTTAGTCGACAAGATGGGCATGCGAAATTTACACGCTCCATCTTGAGGGGGAGTATTGGATTGCATGAAATTTGTTTCTTGTTTTTCCTCCATGTCCCGTAAAACACGGGATCCACAATTAGTTCCTAGTTTAATGGGTTTTATGTATAGATGTTTTGTTTGTTTTTTTTCCTCCATTACATTATGAGGTTTTGCTTTTAAAATGAAAAACTCTCTAAGCCAAATTCTTCAAATTATATATATATATATATATATATATATATATATATATATATATATATATCCTTTAATTTCAAATCAAAATTCAGTTTTTGTAGGAGATAATTTTTTTACATTTAAAATTAATGATTTTTTTTAACTTTCAAAACCACTCATTGTCTTTAATAATTTTTCAAATCTCTTCAATTACTGTGTTCACTACTCATGAGTGTTTCATACCTACAAAACAATTAAAACGAAACAAGAGTAGACTCTATTATACCAATACAAGTATTATACAAAATAAAAGAAAATACATTAAATAAATGCATAATATGAAATAAAACATATACTAAAACGAAGGTAATTGATACCTAAAAATACTACTAACAATCACTCCACACTTGTCATAGACCCAACTCGACCTATTTTGCATATGGAGCAACCGGGTTAACGGGTCAGCACCCTCATGGGTAGTTTGGTTCGTTTAAACGTGTGAATACTAAACAATTCCATGCAAAAACCCACCCCACATTTCTCCATCTACAGTTCATTAGTTCTATTTTTGCATTCTAGTTTTTATTTCAATCATATTTTATGCTTTCTTAGTTTGTACTTTCTGCAATGTAGGTAGCATAGCAATTAACATTTGTTTGCTTTGATAGGTTAGATGGTGGGTTAGTGGATATTGGTAGGTTAGCTTATCTTTTTTTCTTTATGTACCGAATTGATAAGAAATGAAAGTAGTGATTTTATGAATAATTTATTTTGTGCTGATATATATCTTGTGTGAGAGTTAGATTGATATCTGTCTATGTTACTTCAACATTGGCAAGTTGGATGGTGTCGATTATGGAACTTTCAACGGAAGATCCGTCTTAACTCTTAAATCATGAATGAATATAAGATACCATATAAGATTACATCATAGGGTGTGTAGTCGTCAGTTAACCTAAGTACAACAGACCACGATGAAATAAAAATAATCTATAAGCAGTTGTCGGCAATCCATCCATAACTATAGGGTGTGTGATTGTCAGTTAACCTAATTACAACAGATCACGATGAAATAAAAATAATCTATAAGCAGTTGTCGGCAATCCATCCATAATTACAAACGATGATGAATCATCGTATGATATAGTCAAAATCATAAAGAAGTTAAATAGCCAATATGTTTTATAATGTTCGCTAGTAATCCCTCGGTATTTAACGACAAGTCACCGAGAGAACTTTGTTGGTTTCGGTCATGGAACTTTGCAAGTGAAAATCAGTGGTTAACCCATAAATTGTGAATGAATATAAGATATTGTACACGATTTCATTATAGGTGTAATATTCCAACCCGGTTAGGGCTGACATGCTACTATTACGTCATAAGATATAGAATTAAAGTACTTAACCAAAGTAAAACAGTTAATTAAAACAAGTACTAAAACGTTATAAATCCAGCACAACTAAATTTCTATTAAATTAATTGTCTTCCTCATTCAAACATCATTTCACCCTCTTCATGCATTATCACGTTCCCTCTGAATACTCGTCGTATCGACAAAGAAAAAAACTTCACAGAAAAACACACAATAATGAATACAAAGATATATATTGTCTGCATAACAAAGTTAGAATTGTATTTCTGACAGATGTTACGAATGCTCGAAGGCCAAACAGTTTCAAAAACAATTGATATATGAGTGAAAAGTAACCGAATCCATACACAAAGTAATAGAAACATAGTTTATACTACAAAGGAAAAGAAACATAACCCGTATAACAAAACTACGAAAACATGGTTCATACTACGAAGAAAAAGAAACATATATAGTGCGTACAACAAAGTAACGAAAATAGAGTTCATACGACGAAAAAAGAAACAGAATTCGCACAACGAATTAAAGAAAACATAATTCATACTATGAAGGAAAAGAAACATAATCCTTACTTTAATCACTGAACACAAGCACAGGAAACAAATCAAGTCATTGTCGTCAACAAGAATGCAGACCTACAATTTACTTATACACTCATTTACATTTACTTATTGAGCGGTTTAGTGACTTTCATTAGAATTCAAGCCGATTATTATGGTATATATTTAGGTTCATCTTTAATGAACCCACATAATTCTTTCAAAAGACATGAGTTTGATATGAACCTTCAATTTTTTATATCCGAACCAGGAGCCTTAATTAGTACTAGTTTCAATTGTTTCATAACAAGGGTTATTTAATTGAAAATTCTTTTAAGTATCCAATAACCTAAATTTCTTGATTGTTTCCTTAACATTTTAATAGTTAAACTATTTTGTGAAATAAACTTCCAAGACTAATTTATAAGTCATTTTTCTATCACTACAAGGAGACAAGTCTTTAGAGGCGACACATGTCGCCGCTAAAAACCCCCACTTGTCGCCGCTATTACCTTTAGCGGCGACGGGTCGCCGCTAAAAAATCGCCGCTAATAAATCGTCGCTAATGGTCAAAATTTCGCCACTAATGGGTCGCCGCTAATAAAGTTGCCGCTAATGCCCCTTCGTCGCCGATATTGAGTCGCCGCTAATACGTGATAAATGACGAAAATTTGTCGCCCCTAATTCCCCCTATGTCGCCGCTAATACCCCTGCACATCTATTACAGCTTCCTGCTGCATTTTATTTGTTTTCTCATATTTCCAATACAAATTTATACATGACAATCTGCATATTCTGCATACAATTACTAACTCTAAACATAAATTACCATACATAACATTTTTAGAATTCCATCTAGGTACATCCTAAACCTAAAAACCAAACTAAATCAACATCCATTCATACATTACAATACAATTCATACATAAACATTCTAAATTAAGTCAACATACATTTATCAATTAAGCTTCATCATCTTCATCGTCTTCACCGTCTTCACCGTCCTCATTACTAACTTGTTTATTTTGCCCATAATTTTAAAGTTGATCTCTAAAATATGGGTCTTGAAACAAGGAATCAATTTGTTCCTACAATAAAAGTATATTTAAGTTCAAATTATAAACATATTTTGATCCATTTCCCATCCTGTCCATTTTGTGATCAAAAGTCATGTTTAAACTAATAACATACAAGACCCCCAATAACATATTGACTCATTCCCAACACGTCTATTTTGTCTTATTTAACATTCCAATTCTAATAACATTTATGAACGTCTATTTTATCTATTTTGTGATCACATACATATACAAGCATACAAGTTTCAGATAATAAATGGGTCAAACTAATAACATTTACCAAACTAATAACATATATATAAATTTAAGGTCATTATAAGTAAATGTTATTGTTACCTGTGTGAATGAGACTGTTGGCGGCGGTTGAGACTTACCATGGGTAACCGGGGCTTTTGAAGAAGGTTTGAACCCAATCCCTCGGGTCCATCCGCGCCTAGTACCAAGGACGTTTTCAAACGCAATCACCTGATCATCTCCTTGAGTTTGGGCAGCCAACTCATCCTCTAATCACCGCTGTAGTTTACAAAAGGTGAATTTTATATATATATATATATATATATATATATATATATATATATATATATATATATATATATATATATATATACATATATATATACACACATGAAAGTAACAAAAAATTAAATTTAATATAGTTACTAACAATTGTTTCAGTTGCTGCGCTGTCAATCGTCCTATCTTTAAGTGTATGAGCATCAATGAACGTCTGAAGGTGACTTTGAGCATGTTTAACATTAAATATTATTTTTGTTACAACTAGTACGTATAAGAGATATATATATATAATAATATATAAACCAAAAGTTACTTTTTTATAAGTTGTGCTGCTATATGATGATGTCCCCCCTCGATTTGGGTACTTTTGGAGTTGGCGATTTCATTGGTTAACGAGTGAATGTTTTTTGATGCTTCTCTGATATAAAATGTCTAATGGCACTCTCCCAATTAGCCGGAGTCATCCCTTCAGGAACGTTGGCTAGAGCTCTCTCGACATCCCCTCCAAACTCTCTAAAATGCATTTTTGCATCTGCTTTGCGATCTATGTATCGCTTCATGTATATTGAAAAAATTCTTAACTTTAACTTAGATCGATCAATGTCCCAATCAATCTGCTCCAATTCAAATGATTTCTAAAAAATAAACAAAACAAGTTAGTCAAGTAAAAACAAAGATCTTGACATAAGATAAACTTAAATAAATTATTTACCCCGAGGTGCTCGTACAATGCATTCTGTTGAGCTTCTGAAACCTGTCTCCAACTACCTTTATTAAACGCGATGTTCCGCGACATGTATAACCCCATTTCCCGGCTAAACAAATCTTTTTTGTGTCCAACTGGGGTAAAGGTCGCTTGCCTATTAAATGGCAAAGTTAAACGCCCTCCTTCCTCCAAGACCTCGGATTCTAGGTGATAGTTTTTACAATCCATCGAGTTTTCCTACGAGGTGGCACTAAAAAATCAATCAAAAATTAACATTCACAATAAATGAGTATCTGTCATAGAATTTATAAATAGTTTATAATAAGACTTACAACCCTCCTCGTAGTGTCCATGCCCAGATCCAAAGCCGCCAGGTGGTGGGGGTCCTGTCCAGAACCATCTCCTCCATGGCCCATCACATCGGCCATCATGTACAGTATCAAATACGCAATGGAAATCATACTGAAATGTTATAAGATATGGAAGACAAAATATAATATGAATATAGTTTTCCAACCTACTTTAAAATATAAATACAAATACAAATATAAATTACAACATGTCAACTCTACTTTTAATCAGACCCCTCAGATATCTGTCCCTCGGATATTTCAGTATCACTCTCAAACCCCTCAGTGTAATAATCAGATTCGTCCTCGAATACTTCATCATGCTCGCCCTTAGACACTTCCTCGGCCTCATCCTCGGACACTTCAGCGGGCTCACCCTGGGAAGTAGAACTGCTTGGCAAGTATTGCCTGAAGTCAATGAACAGTCTTATACCAGAGTAAGAGTTGTTGTGGACAACGTCAAGATCTTCGGGTAAATCATGGTCAACATTTTGAACATTCTCGTCAACTATTTGTACATTCTCGTTCAACGGTAGATCCCATATTTTTCGATAACTAACGTGCTCGACGACCCATCGGTTGTTATTGTTTTGGTTTCCTCGAGAAGGTTCTTGGATGTAAAACACTTTTTTAGCCTGCGAAGCAAATATGAGTTGATCTTCTTTGTCCCATTCTTGATTAGTGTTGATACTTGTAATATTATTTTCAAATCTAGCACCCCTTCGAGTATCGTACCACATGCACTGAAATAGGATAGTTGAATAACCATTTGGATAATGCATCTCAATAATCTCTTCTAATTGACCATAATACTTCTCACCATAAACCTAACACCGTTGACTATACATACGGTGTAAGTAAAGACATTTACACTCGCACCCATGGAAATAGAATACAACTCTAAGTGGAATTCTGGAGAATTTTGTTTTTTCATCGAATAGACCTAATATAGTTAGAAATATATAGTTATACACATGTTATATAGATATGTATAACTACCTGATAATTATATATAGATACATGTTATATATGTATTACCTTCTCAAGAAACCACGTAGGAAAATTAGTTTGAACATCATCTTGAGGCTTTTCAGATTTGAATTTACTACATTGATAATAAAAATATACAAGTTAGGAAAAGATAAATACTTAACAAATATATTATGAAAAGTTAATGATAGTAACACTTACTTCATTTAGTTCCTAATTTCTTCGACGCTATCGAGGACAAACCATTCCAATTTTAATTTTTCGCTTACAGAAAGATATTTGATCTTCAATGCGCTAGCCGGACGACAGAGAGACTCAAACACCCACAACTTTCTTTTTTCAACAACAACGTTCTTGTTTCTGTCAGGGCGATTGAACTGAGTTTCAACATCTCTAAGGTACCTCGAACAAAATGATAGAGCTTCTTTCGTGATATAGCCTTCGGCTATACAACCTTCTGGCTTTGCTTTGTTTCTGACATAATTTTTAAGTTTTTTTCATATACCTTTCAAATGGATACATCCATCTGGACCTCCAAGAATTGCTTCATTAGGTAAGTGCAAAACCAAATGAACCATAACGTCAAAAAAAGCAGGAGGATAGATCAACTCTAACTGACATAAGATTGTCAGAATGGCAAGTTTTGCTTTCTTCATATCTTCAACCAATAGTGTTCTGGAATAAATTTACTTAAAAAACATACAAAGATCGACTATTGGTGTATATACATCTTTTGCCGAAAATCCTCTAACCCCAATTGGCATCAAACGTTGCATTAGAATATGGCAATCATGAGATTTTAACCCAGTAATATTTGTATTATTATTTGTCACTCTCTTACTAATATTAGATCCGAACCCCATCTGGCAATTTAACATTTTTAATAAACTCAGAAAAGCTTTCGATCATTGACTTGGAATGAGTATTTCGGGTGGGGCTTACATAACTTGCCACTAGCATTTTTTTCAACCACAACGTCTTTCGAATGTTTAGTTTTTCCAAATCAACACGTGCCTTTGACGTGTCTTTTGTTTTATCATTCATTAAAAGAGTACCGAGCAAACTATCGCACACATTTCGCTCAATATGCCTCACATCTAAATTGTGCTTTAGCTGCAAAGAAGACCAATACTCAAGTTCAAAAAATATGCTTCGTTTAGACCAATTTAACTCAAACTCCTCTCGCTTTTTCATAACACCTTCAAAACTATGATGCTTGCCCGGTAGATGAGGGAGTAAACGACCGAGTTGAGCCTGTATATCAGCATCACTAAATTGTTTAGGAGGTGCTCTTGTATCAGGTTGCCCATTAAATTCCAAATTTTTTCTCCATGGATGGTTAGCATCTAAGAACCGACGATGACCAACATATACAACTTTATTTGTTACTCGTGTTTAAGGAGTGTCTTCGTTACAAGTCGGGCATGCTTTGTATCCCTGTCCGCTCCAACCTAATAGACTACTACGGGCTGAAAGTCATTTATAATCCATAACAACACCGTCTTCATTGTGAAGAATGTGTTTGTTGCCGCGTCTTTAGTACGTATGCCTGTATGCCATAATTCGTTAAGCTCATCCACCAACGGTCTAAGGAAAATTTCTATATCCTTTCCAAGTGATTTAGGGTCAGGAGTCAATAAAGTCAACATGAATGAGGACTCTTTCATGCATAGCCATGGAGGCAAATTGTATATGGTGAGTACAACCGGCCACGTGCTATGAGCCGAACTCATGTTACCAAATGGATTAAAACCGTCAGCTGCAAGCCCTAGGCGAACATTTCGGGGTTCCTTCGCGAAGTTAGAGTACTTTTTATCAAATTCTTTCCATGAAGATCCGTCAACAGGATGAAGCATCGTACCTTCTTCTGATCGTCCAGTACTGTGCCATATCATATCCTTTGACGTGTGCCTTGAACAATACAAACGTCGTAGGCGGGGGTCAAAGGAAAGTATCGTAACACCTTGTGAGCTACTTTCTTACCCTTTGTATTTGTATCAACCCATCAACTCTCCTTACAAACGGGACAATTCTGTAACAACTTGTGGTCGTTCCAGAAGAGAGCACAATTATTTTTGCACACGTGTATCGACTCATACCCTAAACCAATCTTCTTTAGTGTCTTTTTGACAACATAATGCAAAGGGGGAATCTTGTTGCCTTCTGGATGTGAACATTGCAACAACTTAAGGAGCTCATCAAATGAACTATTAGTCCATTTATTTTTCATCTTGATATGCATAAGCTTTGTTAAAAAGTCAAGGGAAGAAAACTTAGTACAACCGGGATATAATTCTGACTAGACTTCATGTAACAAGTTTTCAAAATCATCAGTGACACCTTCACTCTCTATACAATGGTTCTCTTTGTTAAGATTGGTATTCACTTCCATAAGATCTTCAATAACGCCAGTCATATCATTAGTACACGTAACATCATTTTGTACTACAACTTGAGAAATTGAGGGTTTATGATGATAAATCCAGTCCGAATAACTACGCTGGAAACCCCACACGTACAAATGATACTTCACTTTTACTAAAGATAGCATCACCGAATTCCGACATTTAGTACACGGATAAAAAACATAACCTCTATTGTCGACCAGACTCTTGCACATCTCAAGAAAAGAGCTGAGTCCATTATTATACTCCTCTGAGCTTCGATTTGGATTGTTAAGCCAACTTTTATCGATAACCATGATGCAACTGAAACATAATATAGAGAATTTACAAGGGCAGGCTACTAAACGCACTTTTTAAATATCTTATCTCATATAAACTACATATATGTATAAATTAATTACCTTCAAATAAACATATATTTAAATAAACCTTAACTAAATTGCTACACAATCAAATCAACATGAATTTCGTTAAACTACATATATGTATAAATTTTTTTAATATCAATAACTTAGTTCTAATTAAAAAATACCCAACTATCCTTAATTTCAAATAAAATCAACTACATTGCAAAATACATTGCAAAATACCCAACTACATTGCAACTACATTGTAAAATACATTGCAACTACATTGCAAAATACATTGCAACTACAATTAACAGTTAATTTCACATAAAATCAACTACGTTGCAACTACATTGCAAAATACATTGCAAAATACCCAAATTTATTCCATTCAAAGTACCTAAATTTATTTCATTCAAACCTAAATTTGTTCCAACTACATTTATTCCATTCAAAATAACCAACTACAAAATAACCAACTACATTGCAAAATAATCAAATTTAAACCTACAAAATACAAAATACAAAAATACAACTCAAATCAATTCACTATCCTTAATTTCACATAAAATCAAGCAAAATTGAGACAAATAACAGTTAATTTACACACTACATCATACAGGAACCAAAATCTAAGAAAAGAAAACAAAAAAATACCTTCAAAGACGAATCTAGCGGCGATAGATCGTAGCAACAACAGCGACGATCGCGATACGCGGTGGAAGTAGCCTTTAGCAGCGACGAGTACGCAGCAGTAGCGGCAGCCGCAGGTGAGGGATGGTCCGCGATGGTCGAGTGAGGGATGGAGCAGGCGCGAGGGATGGAGCAGACGCGAGGGATGGAGCAGACGCGGCAGAAGCTGATCAGGGGGCCGGCCGGCAGGCCGGTGGAGGGGTGGTCGGCGAGGGCGAGGCCGGTCGAGGCTGGGATGGTCGGCGGGGGGTGGTCGGCCGGTCGGCGAAGGTGCAGTGGTCGTGGAGGCGAATTTTCGTGGAGGTGAATTTTTGTGGAGGGAAATGATCAGCAGCCGCTCGACTGGATATTAGGGGTAACAACATTAGCGGTGACGCGTCGCCGCTAATGCCTTGGTGTATGATGCAATCTGATCGCAGACTATTAGCAATCTGATCGCAGACTATTAGCGGCGACTAAATTTGATCGACGTCCAGATAGTTGTTGACAGGCGCAGTACGGATCGCAGACTATTAGCGGCGACTCGTCACCACTATTGGCATCGCCGCTAATGCTAGTCGCCACTAATGTCTTTGTCGTCCCTAAAAGTGTCGCCATTAATTATAAGAATTCTTGTAGTGTGTAGAAGAAGTGGAACACAAACAAGTTAAAGTCTAAAGCTAGGGCTAGTAAGGTAAATTGAGCAACCCCTCCTTCAGGGTGTGTCGTATCGACACACTAGTGATCGATTAGTATCGCACAAGAGTCAAGAGAACGATTAGTATCGCACATCGTCAATAGAAAGTTGGTGTTTTTTTTCTTTGTTTACACTTGTATTTGTTTTGATAACAAACTGATTAACCTCTTTAGATAGACTTAAATGTTACACGTTATAAAACCAGGAGGCCTCGGAAGAGGGATTCGTCGTCTGAACCACTCATCGATGCTCCACACTACATCTATGTGAAGGCATCTAAAGCGAGGATATTTTTTTATCTTATTTAATTTACTATTTCCTTATTAGATAGTGCCCTTACGCTATTGCACAATCAATTCTTTTCTCTTTTGGTAATTCGTAGGTGACATATATATGATCAACTATATAATGAAAAATATGTAAACACTTGGCTTGACGCTCGACTGTTGAAGACCCATAATTGTGGGAGTAGAGTGTCGTAGACGTAAAGAAGGATCATGCTTCAACTTGGGACCAATAGTTCCAACACTCCAGATATAACGCTTCTCGTCAATGTACGAAAAATATGTAAACTCTTAGCTTGATGCATGGGACGTGACGATACAAGCGAAAATGAAAGCCTAGCGAAAGCATTTACATCAACACATGTAATGCAAAGATATTATATACAGACATATTTCTTTAAGTACACATGACATATCAAGTTCTTTGGGGACTTGAATGAAAAGAACACAAGCTTCTACAAATTAAGTAGATTTGTTTACATTATGTTACAATTTTGCCCTTAGTTTCTTTCTAACAAGACAACTCACAAAGTAAAGATATAATATACAACAGTAACACCACATTAACGCTTGTACTTTAAATAGTAAATTCTAAACAATTTCCCAAATTTACATTTGTGTTTACCTTTTCCCCTTGTCAGTATTCAGTCGTCCTTTCCTTCAAAGTAAAACCTTTTTTCTTTTCTTTGAACAGCAAAAGTAAAACCTTCATATCACCCTGCATCCACATTGCATTTATGTTATAAGATGATCTATTAATGAGGATTTTATGGTAAATTTCTTAACAAATAACAAATGCATGAAGCATTACTAGCTAGGAACAAAATGAATATGGTGCGGTTAAACGTACCCTAATTGTGAGAGATAAATTAAATATGTAATCTTCGTGAGATGTTACGCTTAACGAATATCGGACCTAATTTCATTCGGGTTTTGTGTTTTTCTTCAAAGGTGATAAGGTGGCTGTCAATGGTTGTGATAGGTGGTCATTGGTCAAGGATGTTGGATAAGGAAGAAATAAAGAATGATGAAGATGTGTTAACCAACACATGTTACATCCAATTTGTTCAAGTTTATTGTGTACTTTAAAGCCATGCAAAATGCACGTACATATCATGAGATATTAGCATCATTAATAATTGAACCAGTTGAACCCAAATGATCACCAGTTGGTTTCATAAGTACAATTATGCTTTTAGATAAGAATTTAGTAAAATGAATTAGATTTTTGGAAAAGTAGATACTGTCACGATGCATTGACCCTTTACTAAAAACTAGTTTCGATACGTATGTTTAATACCACAAAACTTAAGGAAAAATTAAATGTAATGATTAGACATTTAGACATTATTAAATAATAACAACTTTTGTTATAATTAAGAAATATGACATCAATTAATTTAACTTATAAAAGTTTGTTCGTATATATAAATTATTATTTTTTTATAATTTTAGTTTATCAACATTAAATAAATAAAAATATGTGTATATATAAATTATTAGATCTTATTACTTTAATTTTTGTATAATTAACTGATCATGGAAATGAGTTATTCAAAATTTAGATAAAATAATAGTTTACATGTCTTCTTTTAATATATCTTGATATAAGGAAAAATAATTCACATAAAAAACGTAGCATTGCAAATATTTTATAATGTGAGGAACCAAAGCAAAAACCTTTCAAGAACATAGTTTCAATTCTGAATCTTAAAGAACATGAAATTCTATTTTAAATCTTAGTGTAACGTAAGTTCAATTTTCCGTCTTAAAAAGTACTTTGTTATAATGAACAAAATTGAACTTTATATTACTTTAAATAATAAATAAAATTATATCATTTTTAACATGTAAATTTAATTTATATCACCCGTATTGACAATTTTCTATTGTTTTTGTTATGTTAGAAAAATTATAAACTTATGTTACATTAATTATGAGTTTGTAGTTCTCCTTAAACAAACATTCAATAAGGTATAACAAAGTTTTTAGTTTTAAATACAAAGAATAATAGTATGCATTTGTTTATACTTTTTTATTTAATTTCTTAAAACAAAATTAAAAGCAATGTATATTTTCAAATGGTCTCTGAATTTACAGAATTTTAGCATAGTATTATTAAAAATATATAAACTTATATTTCATTTTTCTTTTTGGTTTAAATTTTAAATTTCTTACCTTTTATGTTGCTTATGTGGTTGTTTCCTTAAATGCAACAGCTCGACGAACACTAGATCTTCTCCGATGTTCTAACACCAATTCTCCGGCAAACCATTCAAGCTTCTCGATATTCGAATGATGACCAATCATCTTACCATCAATCATCACAGATTCAACGTTCTTTTGCTTCAACATTTGGTCAGCTATACCGACCAGATCACTCGAACCAGGATCCGAATCAATATTCGGATCCATGTTCGACTGCGCTTGGATACGGACATAGTTCCTACAACGGTTCCGACCAAAGAACATTGCCACCGCCTCGTCCACCACATCCGCCAAGCTCTCACGAGAAACTCGAGCCACGAGTCGAGCCCAGTCTTTAACCTTCCACCCTTTCACTTGCTTGTAATCATAGTTTTCCTCTTGTGACCTACTACTGCCTAGTGAAAGCACCAATAGGTCCTCCACCCCATGTACAAACGGGAAGTCCTGCTTGTTATGCAGGACATGAGTGATCGCGGTTGCAGTGGGGTTACTCATAGCAACCCCACCGTCAACCGCGATACACCGGGTCCTTCCGTCGACGGACTTAACGAGCACAGGCTCGTATAAGTCCGGTTCAGCAGAAGTGGCCCGACAAACCTCCCAGAGCCAAAAGTCGTAGCTGTCCGCTACCAACGCATCGGCTCTGGAGAACACAAACGGACCCGAGCTCGAGACGTCATAGCACGGAATCAAAACCGGCTTCAACGTGTCTTTCAAACTCAAACTCCTTCCGTTAACCACAAATGCTTCTTTCATCGCAGCTTCAAACGCCACCGTCGCACTGCTCAAACCTCCGTCCCCGCCACCGCCTCCGCCGCGGAACAACCTTCTAAACAAATTTCCACCGCCGGAGACGGCGGCGTTTGATCTGTTATCATACAATCGCCGCCCTAGCTCCTCCATAAACCTCCACATCTCCTCCGCTTCGAACAGCGGAACCCTACGATCCTTCGTTCCGAACAGCATCGCCGTGAACACACCTCCGACGCCGGTGCCGGCCGCGACGTCGATATAATCGGCGATTCTAGCGTTCCGATCACCGGATTTCTCCTTCAAAGCGTTTTCAAGGTGAGCTAACGCTTTTCCGGCGAGAATACTCTTCATTCCTCCGCCATCAATCGACAACATACACACTTTACCTCTGTAATCATTCATCGATTCATCACCTCCGAATAGGAAATTCCTCTCGAGGATTGAGAAGATCTCGTTGGTGACGTTATCGGTGTTCATGATCGGTTGTTGCATCAGTTCTAACGATTTGTGATTGCAATCAATTTGCTCTTAAATAGGTGGAACTTTCTTCAAATAGCTTGTGATCTTCACACGCAACCTCATTGAAATCGAAACCCTAGGTATGTGTCTACTTCTGCATTCAATTTCTGGACAAATATAGCTTTCAATTCGTTTGCCATTTTTACTCAATCAAACAGAAGAATGTTAGGTGAATCAACATGATCTTGTTTCACTCGTAATCTACTTCATCACAATCTAACAACTAATGCTAAAACACAGTGAGTGATTGGAGGATATGAGTTTTTTAAGAATTTATTTGTTTATATGAGAAGGTAAAAATATTCACCAACAACAAAATAATGATTTACTAATGATGCTTAACCCAGCTCATTAAATTAAAGTATCTATTATATATAAATATGGTGAGTTTATAAGTTTAAGTCTCATTTTAAATAATATACTCAGAGTTGAGTTAGGTGGCTTTTTTTAACAATGAGTTTGAAGGTTGGGGTGTGATCCCGACTAAGATATCTAAGCTAAAGCTGAGTCGCATATTTAACGGTCAAAAAACAAAATAATAATTTTAAAAAATTAACAAAAAAAGCTGGAAAATATTTGTGGGAGACTGTCTTCCTTCCACTCTTTCTGTGTTTCATGGCAGTTAAAACTTTAACTTGAAGGACTTTCTTTTTTAGCTTTCAACCGTTTTAGTCTCTTGTTATATTGACACTTGTGATGTTGACATTTTAAATTTCTTCAAATTTAGAGAGGATTATTCAAATGGTAAATGTGGTTATTGCGTTTTTATTCTTAACTTGAAAATATTGCACCTTTGGTCTAATATATTCACTTAAATGTAAAACCTTTGGTCTTTCTAGTGGATGACGTTTTAACTTTTACATTAAATTCAAAAAGACATTCAAGCGATATAATCCAAAGATAAATTAGCTTATTAGAAAGATATGATAAGTAAAACATTTAAACCGTCATAAAACTTTAAACAAGTTTTATCTGCTTTTATCATCACCTTTTTAAGTTAGTTTTATAAAAATTTACTGTTTCATATTATTTAAATATTAATATAAACCTAAAACATAAATATTATAATGTAACTTACACTCAATCGCCTTTGCCCGTATATTTTCTTCATCCGCAACGCACCCTTCAATTGGAGCTCTGTCGGCATCGTTACTCCCACTCCCCCTATGTTTAATGCTAATGATGTAAGTGGTGGAGTGGTTAATGGGTTGACCTGGTGTACTAAGTGACTCAGGTTCAAATCTCACTCTCCCCATTTAACTTCTGAGGCATCCAGGTGATGGTTTGACTCGGGGTTTCATCCCGGGTTCGACCTTGATGGGGGGCGAGGGTTTACGGATTCAATCCAGTTCCCGCGCATCTAGGGGTATGACTTACGACTGACGGCTAGGTCCAGGGTAACCAGTCCCGATAGATCGTCAAGTTCGAAGTCCTCTGCTGTTCAAAAAAAGTAAAAAGTTACAAACTTTAAAATCTTAATTTACAGTTGACAAAAGTATTAAGTTTTTACCAACTCATATAAGTTGGTGAGTTTTTAGAGGTGACAGCGGAAAGTGGTACAATTTTTGTCAAAATTAAGTCAGAAAAACATGTATTCTCTGTATTCAAAAGAAATCAGTTTCTTGGTTTCGTAAGACTTAATATTTGGCTTCGAAAGATTTGGTATTTTAGCTTTGAAATATTTGATACTTACTTTATTTTATTGAGTTGTATCAACTCTTACAAAGTATTTTTCCTTATACTTCACATGTCAATGCTAAGAACTTTTTGGTTAAATCAGTCTCTAAGTATAATTCTTACAAACTCCCCATAGGTTGATTATACCAAAACTGAAGGAATATTTTGGATCTTGATCTTAATCTGTTGACAGTGCTTATCAGAATCAAATCGATTCCGTTAATCATCAGTTAGTTAGTATTACTCAGACTTTAAAACTATCTTTTTATGTCATAGAGATCATGCAGAGTAAGGTCAAGTATGTTTTGTTAAAAGTACACATCTTTACCCCCTTGTTCTCTCTGGTGACATATCATCTGTCTGGTTTAGTAGCAAATGCCTAATACAGGATATGTCTATCAGCTACAAGGGGCTCTATAATAATTCGAGTTGGTTGAGCAGCCTATTCTTCATCACCCTTAGAATGTTCTGACTCATATTAAGATGTAGAGATGGATGCCTTGTAACTTTTTTCTTCTTCTTCTTATCTCTTCTGATAGACATCCTCTTACTCTTTTTATAATTTAACTAAGAGAGCTGGTTTTGAGTACCAGATGTTACTTATTTTTTCTTCTCAATTAGGGATCTTTCCTTTACTGGTTCAGAAGTAGAAGGATCAGAACCCTGCTATATGTAAGAAGATGAAGATTGCTGACATACAACACTAGGTCCAGGTTAAGTTGTCTTTTATGGTTCATCCTTGACCTCTGCTTTAGGTGCAGCCTGACTTAGTGAAAAATACAAGTCAACCAGGTCACCTTTCTTGATATTATGTTTGATCACTCTAATATACTCATATATGTTACATAGAGATATTAAATCAAATCTTATTTAATTAACCCATACAGCTTTAAAAAGCTTACCATTTTTAGTCTGTCAGTATACTTTTTCTGATTGACTCGGATGATGTCTCTTGACTTTACAGCATCTTCTCTCATCTTGCTTGTTGGACCAAAAGAACCAATGAGCCAGATCAAAAAACCTCTAAGTCCCACATGACATCACAACAACTGTTGAAGGCTTCATCAGCAGTTTGACAAAGACTGAAGACTCAACAGCTGAAGATCAAAGATCTGAAGAACAACAGCTGAAGATCCCAAGTACTGAAGACAAGTACTGAAGTCTGAAGTACTGAAGAATACAAGTACTGAAGACTTTAAGTACTGAAGACTCAAGTGCTGAAGATCAACAGCTGAAGAACTGAAGATCAACAACTGATGCACAAAGTCTGAAGACAAAGACTGAAGACATCAGCTGATCATAACTACTGAAGTCATCAGCTGATGAAACATCTAAAGATCAAAGTCTGAAGACCAAGTGCTGAAGCTTTAGAGTTTGTCACAACAGCTGAAGAAGTTGTCTTCAGTTGTTGTGATGGTTTTACTTTTCAGTAGTTTGTAATTTTGTTTCAGTAGATTGTAAACTACTGAAGAGCTTGTTCTTCAGTAGTTGTAGTTCAGTAGTTGTAAACGACTGAATAGTTTGTTCTTCAGTCGTTGTAATACTTTCAGTAGTTTCTTTTACTTTCAGTAGTTTCTTTTCTCTTCAGTAGTTTGTAATAAGTTAGAACACTTAGTATTTTGTAAGAAGATGTCAGATGTTTGACATCTTCAGTGGTTTAGGTGTTCTTTCAGTAGTTTGTTAATAACCGTTTGATGTCACTATCAAGTGACATCAGCATACGTCATTTTGCCTATAAAAGGTAGATGACCTAATTGTAATCCTTTCCGAAACGTGTGATTCAATAGAAAACACCTTTTTGCAGAATTGTTCTCTCTCTCTATAATTTTACTGTTACATGCAAAATCATTTGTGTTCTTGCTTATTTGTTTAATTCTAGTGCTAAATCCGCTGCGAATACAATCTAATTGATCAAACTAGAGGCTGAGATCCTTTTATTGCTCTTAATAGTTTTTTGTTCTTTCAACACTTATTGCTCAATATGCTTGTAATACTCAAACTTTATGAACTCATAGGATAAGGGAAGAGGGTCTTCTGCCTGATAAAGGCATGTGGCACTCCAGATAGGTTATCATATTTTGTCTGTCTTGTTTCCACCTGCTTGGTTTTCTTGTTTAGTTGTCATAGCCTCTGCCTAAGTGTTTTCATGAACTGGAGAGATGGTAGAATATTTATATAGTCTTTTTCTTCTTTTTTCTTTTTTTATTTTGAGAAACAATGTCACATCCTAACCTTAACGGCGGAATCGTCGAGATGTGAGGGTTAAGATTGTTCACAGCTACATAAAGCTATCTTTAAATATAAATATTATTGTCATAAGTTTCAAATGTAACATTACAACCATAAGTCACAAATAAGAGAAAATAGACATAACATAAGATGTAAATAATCCAAGACGATTCGTTTATTAAACTAGGTCCAATCCTAGATGTGGATAAACTTCAAAGATAGCATCAAACTTGGGCGTTTTCTGAAACATGTTAAAAATAAAAGGGTCAACACAATGTTGGTGAGTTTCTATAGTTTTCATACATAAGTATATAAAAGATGGCAATTCATGTTATAAGTTAGTGAACAAAGTAACTAGGGATGTATGACAGATGTAACAATCAAACCTTGACAGTTTACAAGATTGCACGTTTACAAGATTATACGATTAGCTAAGTGTACTTGGATTAACCAAGCAGGCTTGTCAGGCCCATAGATCTATGACGTCGTCAGACTAGCAATAGTTAATGATTGCACATATAATAGTCAATACATGATAATTACTAAGATCAACTAACCACAACATACAAGTGAATTGCCAAGTGTTTACAAGAATCAAACGAGTTTACAAGTGCAATGGTTATACGATAACATGTTTCACCCAAAGTGTAAAAATAAACAAAAGGGGTATAGAAATACTCACTTGGTAAATAAGTATATATTTGATGATTAATAAGAAATTAATATGCGTCGTTCCAACGTAACCCGTCACAATGCACCTAAATGTATAGTTTACAAGATTTAAGCTTAATTATAATAAGTTTAACGAATCAACGAGTACTAGGGTTCAATTTGGTATTTAAGGCTTGTCAAATTATTATGTTTAATAAAATAGAACTAATTATGTTTATTAAAATCAAAGATATTTGTTACATTTTATATAGAGTAATGTATATAAAAATATAACATTTATAATAACTTTATAAAGAAATTAAATATGGTCTAATAAATATAATTTAAGCGATAATTTAAGGGCTTCGTTTGAACTAATCATATTTATGGAATAAAGTATTATTTAAAGTATAGTTTTTATAAAAATAAACTATTTATTTCATTTTTAGAATATTTGATAAAAGTATATATGTATTCCTTTTTAAGAAATTAATTTACAGAAAATAGTTGAAAGTATTTTAAAAAAAATCAGCTTTTATAAAATGATTTTTTTATAATTTTAAAAAATTTAGAATTAATATTGAAGCCCAAAAAGCCTTAAAAATAAAACATGAGGTTCCCCGGATTCGAACCGGGGACCTCTTGTTTAGAAGTCTCCTCTGTTTCCAGTGAACCAAGGGCTGAGGCCTTGGTTTAGTTTGGTTTTTAAATCTTAAAAACACAACCCCAATGAACTCCCCCAAACTCAAGAACCCTAGATCCGGATTAATCCAAATTGAAGCCAAATTCGTTGTTGATAATGAAATCAAACATAGGGCTTTTGTGCTCCACATAAAATCGAGTATATAGCAGTGTTTAATTACCTATATTGAAGTTTAAATCGATGAGGATGAACAAGGAGATAGCCGCGACGATGGAGAATTGATCCAAGATGATTTGGTTGATGATAACCCAATTACTTGTAGGTTTAGCTTCTTTAGATAATAGGGAATGAAAGCCCTCTATCAATTTCAGGTTAAAGTGTGCGGGGATTGTGGTTCGAGTAGGTTATAGGTTTGGAGTTTTTACGAGAGTGTTCTTAATGATTAAGTTGTTTTCAGGTGAAATTAGGGATGTGTTTAGTTTAGAAACGTCCTTAAGATGATTAACTATCGTTTGATTTCACATGATTGCATACGTTACAGATCGATTGATGTTGGGCATTAATGGGATCGGTTTCGATTGTAAAGGTTCACCATTTATTGTTCAAACCCGAATTAACCTGTCCCCTCGAGTTCGAAACGCTCCCATGAACGGGTTGGTACCATTTGGGCTTAAAAATCAAGGGTGATAATGGTGTTTTGGGGTTGTCGGAGCTCGGCCGGAAGTTGGCCGGAGCTCCTGCCGGATATGCGGGTAAAAGAGGGGGATGGGGTTGGTTTTTAATTTACAACTCCAGTCCCTGTGGTTTTGTATTTTGTTTATTTAATTCCAAACTTAGGTTATAGTTTTAAATTAATTTACAGTTTGGTCCCCGGGGTTTTAAGGCTTTATCATTTTATGTAAAAAAATTAATTAGTTTCAAGTTTTAACATAATATAACTTATATTATTATAAGATTAAGAATATTGTTTGATGTTATTATTATTATTATTATTATTATTATTATTATTATTATTATTATCATTCTTATTATCATCATCATCATCATCATCATTATTATTATTATTATTATTATTATATACTTATTATTATTACCCAATTTAATAGCTTGATTAATAACTTTTAAAGATTAATGACAACTAAAAGATAAGCATAAATAACTCATGAGTTTCATAATTCACAAAAATGGTCCTTTACAAGATTAAACGACGTTAACTTTTAATTAACGTAAAATACGAGATGTTACAAACAACTCTGCAGCCTTATTTTCATTCCTCTTTTTTGACACCTTAATATTAGTTAGTTAATTGAGTTCTTTAATGGAAGAGAGATAATTTCATTTATATTGTAGTTCCTGAACCCCAAGTAGTTCAATCTAGCTACACTCAACTCATCCTGCTAAGTGTTTGGACTGATGGCAGCCCTGATTGCTGTTAAGGTGTGAAGGCCTTTGGGCTTTCGGATAGAGTTATGGGTCTGGCCCATTAAAGGTTCTTAAAACCCTAATTATTCTTATATATAGAGCATGTTATTGTATTGTAATCTTGTCCCTCGAGCTTAATAAAATACCTAGTTGTAGAGAGTGGATGTAGGTCATTTTGAGCGAACCACTATAAATTCTCGTGTTCTTATTGCTTTCGTGTGCGTGCGTATAATAATCTGTTTATTTCCGCTACGTAAAGATACCTAACAACTGGTATCAGAGCATCAGGCTCTTGAAGATTTTCGCCGCCGTCACTATCTAAGGTTTCTGCCGCCGCCATAGTATAGCGCGTGAACAGTGTTTTCCGCGCGTGAACAGTATTTTTCGGCGTAAACAGAGTTTTCCGTCATGAACAGTGTTTCCCGGCGTGAACAGTGTTTTCCGACGTGAACAGTGTTTTGCGTCCGTGAACAGTACTGACAGAATTTTTTCTGTTTTTCAGTTGTTGTTCGGTTCTGTTTTGCTACTGCTGTTTTGGGGGCTTTTTTTGAGTGATTTTTGCGATTAGAGTTCCGGCTGGGATCTCTTGGAGTTGCTGGTTTCGCTCAGGTTTTGCAGGTGAAGCGTCGGGTCGGGTGTTTTGGGTTCTAGGGTTTTGGTTGGAAGTACCGGATCTGGTTTGTCTATCCTTTGTTGACTGGTTATCAACTATTCAGCGTGCCTTTTTCGTTTGTTTTGTCTCTGGTTTGCTACTATGGCTGAAGACGGGAAGACCGTGATCGAAAAGTTCAATGGCACTGATTTTGGTTGGTGGAAAATGCAAATAGAGGCATTACTGTGTCAAAAGGATTTGGATATGGTACTGGAAAAGAAACCGGAGAGTATGGAGAAAGCTGAAGAAGCAGTTTGGAATTCCAAGGACAAGAAAGCTAGAGTGGCTATTATGTTATCTTTGACGAAAAGTGTTGCTTTTAACATCATGAAAGAGACCACTGCAAGTGGTATGATGTTGGCTCTGTCAAATATGTATGAAAAGTCGTCTGCAGCTAACAAGGTGCTCTTGATGAGGGAACTGTTCATGACGAGAATGAAAGAGGGAAGCTCAGTCACCTCCCGCATTAATGATCTGATGTCTATTCTTACTAGATTAGAATCAGTGAGAATAAAATTCGATAATGAGACTCGAGCCTTGGTGTTGCTATCTTCACTGCCTGATAGTTGGTCCGGGACTGTAACTGCTGTTACAAATTCTATGGGGGCTAATGACATGACATTTGAAAAGATCCGAGACATTGTCATAGGTGAAGACACACGTCTAAAAAGTGCAAATATTGGATCATCTTCTGAGATGTTACATGTTGGCAGGGGAAGGGAAAATAGCCAAGCCAGTGGGAGTCGGGGAAAGAGTTCAACTCGGACTCGGAAAAATGTGAGGTGCTGGATCTGCAACGAGGATGGACATGTTAAGAGTCAATGTCCAAAGAAAAATCTGAACACTGCTGCTGAGGATGTCAATGATGGTGACGTGTTAATTCTTGAGGCTGAAAATAGTATGGACTCTCGGATCATGGATTCTGGTTCTTCGTTTCACGCCGTACACAGCGGTTAAATGATGGTGAATCTGAAAATAGGCGATTTTGGGAAGGTACATCTCGCTGATGGCAAAATGCTTGATGTAATAGGCATGGGTGATATTGATTTGGTGACTCCATTGGAAACTACATGGAACTTGACGAATGTCAAAGTGATTCCAGGTTTGAAGAAGAAATTAATTTCTGTTAGTAAATTGGATGAACAAGGACTGGAAGTCAAGTTTGGTAGTGGTAAATGGAGGGTAATCAATAGGAACCGGGTGATTGCTCATGGTGATAAGCATGGGTCATTGTACATGGTGGAGGTACCTGCTGAGGGACTGATCAACCCGGTTAAGCAAGTCAAAGTTGGATTCGCTAAATCTGCTGCTAAGAGAGTTCATTTTGCAAACATGAAGTCTAGAGCAAAGATTGTAGCTAAATGGGGTCATAAGTCTAAACCAGTCAGAGGATTTTATGACAGTGGGAGCATGGGGCATGTTCCGGGTACAGTCAAGAAGAATCGTTGGGTTTTGAAGACTACGACTAAAAAAATCTCTCCTGGTGATTGTTTGCTGAATTTGGAGAGTGTTAGTGGTTCTTGGTGTATCTCTGAATCTGGTGGATCGTGTAAACCAGTTGAGACAGAGGATGGGTCGCTGGTGGAATTTACCACGACTGGGTTGGAGCTCGGGGGAGCTTCAACGGGCCCTTTCAAGTAATTGATGAGAAGGGGCCTCTGCAACTAGGGAATTTAGATTGAAATCTTAACTTGTTCTTTGGAATTGAAGGCTTGGAATATTTCTGTTACTTGAAGATTACTAATGACAGGGTTGCTTTGTACTTAAATGGCTAGCTGGAGTATTCGTAAGGCCTTCAAGTGAGAGATTGTTAAGGTGTGAAGGCCTTTGGGCTTTCGGATGAAGTTATGGGCCTGGCCCATTGAAGCTTCTTAAAACCCTAATTATTCTTATATATAGAGCATGTCATTGTATTGTAATCTTGTCCCTTGAGCTTAATAAAATACCTAGTTGCAGAGAGTGGATGTAGGTCATCTTGACCGAACCACTATAAATTCTCATGTTCTTATTGCTTTCGTGTGCGTGCGTATAATAATCTGTTTATCTCCGCTGCGTAAAGATACCTAACAATTGCAACTTGCATAAAGCCAAGAGTCTTACTTGAACTCTCTTCACTTGCCTTGCTCTTACTCTTTATTTTCTTCTTGGACTGTGTGACTCAAGGTGAAGAGAGCTTTGACCTTTATTGCTTGGTGCAGCACTTGAGCTCTGCCAGAGAGAGTCTGTAAGACACCTTCACCAGCTGATGGCTCACTAAGGATACTGGGTGCTGAAACAGTTTTTGTCTCAAGTTCTACAAGTTCAACTACTGGGCCTTCAACCAAGTTTTCCCTTTCAAATATAATCTTAGGGTCTACCTTAATATATAGTTGACCAATAGTTTTGCCTGCTAGCTTCTGTGTATATAGTTTAGATCTTTTCTTGAACTCTTCAAGCACCTTTTATTGAATTCACTTAACTAATTTTTTAGCTTGATTAGTTTAACTTGTATTGGCAAGTGGCAGATCAACTAAACAAAAGCCCTGATCAAGTTCTTCCTAACTGGCTTGGTCATAATTGGTTCTTTCTTTTCTCAGTAGCATAGTGACCCTTCTTAGGATAATACTTATCACTTACTACAAATTCATCTTTCACTATCTACTTTTCATCTTCATCCTTATTTTGGACAGGGTATATGAGGGGCAACTCATATTGACAAGTTACACACCTTGGAGATCTTACAGATAGTAATGTGTATGGAGGAGTTATCTCATTTGAACCCAATTACTTCCTGTTCTGATAAAAAAAATCTTTACATGCGTGGATAAAGATATGATATTCTTGAAGGTTTCTTTTTCAATAACACACTTTTCTGCACTCGATTTGCTGATCACAAGCTTGGGCTGACATTCAATTAACTTGGTAATGAGATATTTGATTTGTGTACTATAATTTGTGTGCTCATACTTAAAATTTGAAATTGTTTTGTTTAAATCTTATATTTTAAGTTTATAGTTATTTTTAGTTATTTTAAAATCAGCTTTTAAAATATTTAAATAATCAAAGTCAGATCTCACTTACAGGTTATAGGAACTATATATGTTTACTTTAGCAATGCATTCAGGTGCAAAGATATTCTAATACCTTGTGTTCTTGATGCTTGGCTATCAGATTTAGTTGGGGGAAACATGCTCTACCTGAAAGCTACAGTCAAATCCTGCACTTTCAACAGCAGCTTGTTGTTTTGATTGACTTGGCTTCTCAGATTTGGGAGCAGAATTAGTGTAGTTAGGCCTGGATTGTGTTTGGCCAGCATTAGTCTTTCATGTCTTGCACTCCTTAGTGAAGTGTACCATCTTGTTACAATTGTAACATTTCACTATGATTTTATCCAGTTCAAACTTTCCACTGGTTACATTGTTGTGAAACATTCTTTCGATTCTCTTGTATAACTTTTTGGCTTTATGAGTGATAAGAGGCATTTGCTGGACTATCTCCATATATTACAAGTCATTGAATGGATGCAATCCAAGTATTTAAGAGTGAAAAGAAAGTTGGCCCAATTTTTATTAGCAGACATAAAGACTTGAGATGAGCTTGTATTTTGTAATGGTCTTCCTTGGATATATCTTTCCTTTGGTGTCCCAGGGAAGATGATGATATGTTTCTCTACTATCCCTTTCAACCACACACACGGTTGAACTCTGTTGATTGTTGTAAGAGATGCTTGATAGATTCTGTATGTTCATGTTCATCTGGTAGCCATAAAGGATACCATACAGCTCTGTGATAGTAAAGGTGGAGAGATTTTCAGTTGTATCAAATCTTCCGAAATAAATTTCCTTGTACTTCACATGTGAATGCTAAGAGCTGTTTGGTTGTATCAACCTTTAATTGTAACAAGTCTTTACATATAAGAAACTTCACGTTTTAAATAACTAACTTCATTATTCTTTCTCTTTTAGAGATTGGTCGCTAGGTTAATGTGTCCTATTTTAGAGATTAGATTGTCATATTGTCGTTGTTTGTATGTCCATGACATCTTCTCATGAACGAGGTATATACATTTTTAATTTTCATTTATTTGTTTTTCACAATATTGTACATGTTTCATTTATGTTTAAACATTGTTTATTACATCCGGTATATCCTATTTGCGTGCATCCTTCAAGATTATACAATCGAAAAAAGTTTTGTCAAGTATCAACCCAATGTTACTTTTTCCTTTTGGTAACTTATCATTTTGCTGAATTTCCCATGAAGAGTCAGTATTGTTTGTCGATTGCATTTTGAGGGAAAGAGTAGTAAGTTGTTCCAAAAATGTAACACCAAATGATTTCATTTTGTAGTTATGAATCCGGAATGAATGCGTTTTTGGTAATAACAAATGATAGTTATAGGATTAGTTTATAAGGGGATGGGGGAGGGGGCAAAAGTAAATTTTTTAAATGGGGCGAACTCAATATACATAAATCTCTCTCTCTCTCTCTCTATATATATATATATAATTTTAAGCTATCGAGACAAAATTAACACTAACAGGCTTAAAATTAACACTAACATTCGTACGTACATATATGTGTGCGTATTGTTCGCTAATCTTTGTTTGCAAATTTATAAAACTTTGAAGGTAACTTACTTGGTATAACTATGTTCCCACATTTTTTTCCTCATACAAAGAAAGTGTAACTTAAGCACTATTAGATGCTATTTTACGTGCTTCTTCAACTCCATAGCATTTCACATATAGCATTCCTAGATATAAACTTTATCAGTTTTTTCATGAAACATTCACCAATAAAGTAAAGTTTTAGGAACCTTTCTGGTTAGTCATTAGTGTAGACAAGACGTATCACGTACCAATAATGCAAAAAGAATAATCATTAATTCAGATATTTATATTTTTCTAGAAAGAAGTAAATGTTAGCTTATTTATTTATAAAATTTGAAAATTAGTTCCTAAAATTCTATGAATTAACAGGCACGATAGTGAATGACATAGACATGAGTGGATATGCAATCTTTTTCAAGTGTCTAGTAGAAAGTTTAAAAAAGTCTATAAGAACTTGTAATATCAATCAATTTATTGTTTCAATCCTTCTGTTAAATGGTCATAATCTTGCTTTTTTTTATTATCATTTATCTTCGTTTAACATGTTTATAAAAGTCGTTGATAGTAATATATCTTAATTTAAAAGACTTATTAGTTTATATATTACAAGAAGGGATGATAGTTACATTAGGTTGGCATGTTGGATTAATAAAATCAGACACAAACTCATGTTCGTATCAAATACATAAATCTTAACTTAGACATATTAATAACCGTGTAAGTTTAACATTATTCATATAACATGTTTACCTTAAACAATCAGACATTAGCCAGTGTGAATGGTAGTGGGTTATAAATCAGATTCAATCAAGCTGTAAACTAGTTGTCGGTTTGTAATATATGAGTTGATGATTTAGCCTTATCTATAGTATATAATAAAATAGTAAAGAATGTACAACATGTCATTATGTTATGCCCACTCGCCCTTATTTTCCCGTTCAAAATTATTACCTAACTAATTAATACCTTCATTACTTTTTACTCTATTTTAGGCAAGTAGATTAAATTTTTATTTTAATTAACTTAGTCATTTTAGACAACTAAATTAATAAATTATTTTCATTTTTACCTACATATTTTTAAATTAATTTTTTTAGCATCAACTAAATTGTTGAATCATATATTTCATAAGTCTACATACCAAAAACCATTTTAATAGACAAAAAGGATCCAAAAAAACCTTCAATCATATATTTGCATATTCAAAAATCTAATATTTGTATAATTTTTATTATTTGTTGAATCACATGATATTTTTATCATATTGTAGCCAAAAGTATTCAGATAATTTATTTCATTTATACCCATTTTAAAAATTATTAAAATCTGGTTTATAAAAACTGTTTCAAAATATAATTAATTTTGTGTTCTAATTCTATAAAATTTATTACTATCAAAGACGAGAGATATTTTATAATTATCTTTTAGTCTTAATTATTTAATTTGATATTTTTATTCAACTCATATAATACATGGTATCTAACCTGGTAAAATATTTATTTATTATATTTTAATTCTAGTTTAAATAGCTTAAGATATTAGACTATCTAACTAAACTTGGTTAACCAATAAAAAAACAACTCATTTAATTGCACAAGCTAAGCAGATCAAATTGAAAACGAACGAGTTATTATCATTTCTCATAAAGTTGCTTTTTTAACGATTTGTTAGTTGTTATAAATTAGTAACTCTAAGAAAATAAAAATTTATCAATACCAAAGTTTGTTTTCATGTTAAAGCTATACTAAAATTCAAGTGGTACAATTAATACTGAAATTCTATTACCCTAATTTACAAACATAAAGACGCTTTCATTACTTTATTACTTTATTATTAATAAACTAGGAAAATGAATAGTGAATGTTTAGGTTTTTTCCAAATTAGACGATATTTTTTTTAATTGATTCTTTTTGAGTCTTGATTTTTTGAATTTTAATCACATTAGAACTAAATGTTTTCATATTTATTTATAACTTTTGTTTTGACTTTAACAACTAAAGTTAGAATTTTAGAGTTTGGTCCCCTAACTATTTACATGAAGGTGTACTTTCCCGAGTTTTGTCACTAAATTTTAGTAATTTTACAGTTTGTCAGCTGACTTTTTATTATGACGACTAAGGTTTATGATTTTAGAGTTCAGTTACCTATTTTTTTGTAACTTTAGCTACTAAATTAGGATCTTGGAGTTTGATCACTAATAAATTCATAGTGATTTTTTTATTTTATTTAAGGAGTTTGATCACTAATAAATTCATAGTGATTTTTTTATTTTATTTAAGTTTACCCACTGAAGTTTATTTTTTTAATTTCATCACCAAAATTTGATGTTACAGTTTCTGGAGAGGCGGACACTAAACGACCAAGTAACGCGACATTGGCCTCCTGCCACTTTTTTATTTAGTTTGACCACTAAAATTTTTCATTTTAAAGTTTCACCACAAGACTTCGCTTTTATGATTTCTGACAAGCTGCTTCGGCAACAAACAAATAAAATGTAGCATTAACGTGTGGAAAAATGATCGGACCAGACCGGCCTGCTGCGTAGCACGGACTGACGAAAACTAGTTCTCATAAATTACCTTGTGAAGTTAATCTTTAATTGTCAAGGTTTTTAGTTAAATGCGTGTGAGTAAAGAATTATCTTTTAAGGTTAACAACAGTGACGACGTGAAGGGTTGACATAACCCTTTATCACGCGGGGAACAACTGCCCAAGGTGGGAATCGAACCCAGGGCACATGGCTTGTAAGGAGCACACTGCTATTAACTAGACTAAATGCTCGATATATATGTACAAAGACCAAAAATATAAAATTAATTTTTTTATGAAATCAAACCCATAAATTAACAAAAGCACATAAACACACAATAAACCTTACTATAGATTCATATGATTTTTAGTGTATAAAACTCGTAAAACTCATAAAATAAATAAAATAAAATCATAGTCACATCACTAAATGGGCATTTGGTCTAGTGGTATGATTCTCGCTTAGGGTGCGAGAGGTCCCGAGTTCAATTCTCGGAATGCCCCAAAAATTATTGTTTTACTTCTTTTTTTTAATACAGATTTGCCCTTGTTTTTTACATTTCAATGAGTTTTCAAAATGGTCCCTCATCTATTCTGTAATATGCAACTTACGTTACTCAAGTTATCCAACCGTTTGGGATTTTAAACAATTTGTTTCCGTAATATATTACTAATTTACTAGCTTAAATTAGTGGTGTGTTTTTTACCCGAACCCGAATATCAAACCCGAACAAAATCAATCCGAACCGAATTAAGAACTAACCCGAGCAACCCAACCTGATTATTACACTAACCCGAACCCGATTTTTATAAATGGTTTGGTCTTTGGGTTGAGTTTATAAGATTCGGGTCAACCCGATTAACCCGAATATTACTTTTTAAAAAATTTCAAGATTTATATATATGTGTGTATATGTTTATATGTTTGTATTATGCTACCATTTACACGATCTGAAAACATGATTTTCTAAACTTTATATTATATTGTTGTGGTTCAATTTTATTATATAAACTTTGAGGATGATTAATATATAATGTCATTTAATATTTAAATATACATAATAAAGTGAATGTAAATATGCAAAAACTTTCCGTTCAACATAATAAATAAAATTCTATATTGATAACACATGTTAAATCTCGTACATGTATTTTGATCATATATATATTGTTTACACAAACATTTGAGATAGCAAATAATTTAAAGCTTAATAGTTTAGTCTAACCCGATTACCGATTAACCCGACCCGAATAAACCCGAATATCGTAACCCGAAAACCGATTAAATGTTGCTTATTTGGTTTGGTCTTCGGGTTGATTTCCTACACCTAAAAACCCGAGGAACCCGACCCAAACAACCCGAAATCCGATTAAAAAACCCGAATGACACCCCTAGCTTAAATCACTAGTGAGTTTAATTAAAAAATTGTACATCCTGTTATGTGGCTAAAGATGTAGTAAAAAGTAAAGGTTGCTTATAAGCCGTTGAAACTGGTCGAACTTTTTTAGTTGAAGTTGGTGAGATTGTGCTACATTTAAGATGAAAAAGATTAACTTATATTGTTGTTTTTTCATAATGTGTCTTTGGTGTTTCCATACTATATAAGATTTATATACGCTCTATATTGTCAATTATTTAATAAAGAATCCTGGCCGTAGATACTAAGATAGTATTGAAGAACAGACCTTTAGATTTAGAAATCCACATTAGTTTTTGGAACTTAATTATAAATAATTACTACATATGCAAATAACAAACATGAGGTTTATATTATAAAAATTCCAACTTTGTTATAAGAAGATGCTAATTACATGAATGAATCAGGTGCCATTTTACATTAGGTTTTTTTTTCATTTCAGCTACTATTTTTTTTAAGTCTTGTTGACCATTTTCGCTGATGATCCCTATTTGTCAATTATGAAATAAAGACTTTCATCATAATCAAGTTCTTCGTTGTCTTTTTCTTCTTCCTCTTCATTCCTTCTCATTCATTGCTAGCCATTATAAATCAAAAGCTTCACAAAACAAAAACCTTGATTTTGAACTCGTGATGACTCCCTCACAATCATGGTTCGACACATTTGAGGATCGACCATTCAACTTGTAAAAGAAGAGGCTCAGGGGTAGGGAGTGGATGCGTGTGAGTAGTAGGACTGATGAGATGGATATGAGAATGATACCGCTCATTCAATGACAATCATTCCACTCACTCGAATGACCGAAGTAGGAGATGAGGGGTGTGATTCCACTCATTAACGTGACACCCCTCTTGTACATACTCATGTAAGTGATCATGCAATAAAATCGCTTGTGATTTAATTGAACATGTCTCGAAAAATCAACTTGTATACAATTAGATTATGCTTTTTTTTATTTCTTGGAATATATAGCATTTTTTGTGGAATGCATTAGTTTTTATTTTATTTTTTTATAAGTTTGTTTTTAGATAGCAAAATCAAAAATAAAACAATAATAATTATACAATAATTGTGGTCAAGTCCCTTGTCGGGTGATGATAACGCATATTAAAATGAGTTGTGGGTGATGAGACTGTTCGCATGATGACGCCTACGTGGTACGGTACTCTTATGTGATGATAATAGATCGTCTAATAAAAGTTAATTGTTTAAACAACAATTAGAGTCAATAATTACACTTCTATTTTAGTTTTACATTCATAATACATTGAACAATCACACTAGTTACAAAAGAAATACCTAGGAGACATAATATTAAGAACAACAAAAAGATCGTTGTGTTCTTCCAAAAACTTAAATTTGAAATCAAGTTTGTTTGTTTTTTTTCACACTAATTGGTCAGGATAATCTTCAAAGCACGAGAACACATTGGTGGGACAACCCAATCGGAAAAAAACAAAGCGTTTGAAGCTTCGTAAGAAGTACCTGATTTTAGATTTTAAATAAATAGTAGAAATGTGATCATGAAATACTTACATGTAAAGGAAAACCGTAAGTTTGAACAACAGCCATTCTTCCACATTGACAAATCGCCAAGTATGATGCCATGAACAGAAGAAAAATGTCGAAAGGTTGGAAAAAGAGATGGGAAGGATGACACAAAAATAGTTAAGACCTGAAATAACTAAAATATCGTCACATTAAAGGCTGATGGTATGAATTTAATCCTAAATTAGATACAATACATTGTATGATCATCTGTCATCCGTCACAAAGCGGTGATAACAAAAAATGTAATTTTAAAAAAGAATGAAATGAAATCATAATACATACGTATCATATGGATCATGGATTACTTGTGTAACTAGCTCCAACAACAATGTGATAACCGTTTGTTTCTTTGTTTTAATTTTACTTTTTGGAAACGAATCTTAAAGCAATCAAAACAAAAGAAACGACTACAGACAAAATATAACCACCACTCAAAATAATAACAAAAAAGATTGTAGCTAGTATCAAGTTGTATAGTAAATCTCTTCAAGTGGTTAAGGGTTCAAGAGTAGACATTAATGTAGACTGGTGAGTAAATATAAAGAATGTGTGCGTTTATCGTTCTAAAACCGAAAATAATAAAGTTCTTTTATAACCCAGTCTTCAATCATGTCAATCATCAATCGAGCTGTGTTACTTTATCATAAATAGTTAAGCTCTTTTTTAATTATCTTCAAGATATCCATCACCTGAATCACAACATATATACTTTGAATGTTAAATACAAGATTATAAACATAAATTACATGATTATTGATTAAACTTAATAGAAGCTTCTATCTCAAATTTAATTTTGTAAACTCACTTGAATATTGTGGGACAAAACCGATGAATTTTGCTCCAAAATGAAGTAAATCTTTAGAAGTAGGTCTTGAAGTGCCTCTACTTGATCTCCTAGTAGATCAACCTTCAAAACAATTAAGAGATTCATAGAAACATAAGTAAATACTTAAAAAGAATAGTCAACATGCTGATTTAATGTGTGATATTCATATAATGCTTAATTTTACGTGTTAGATATGTCGGTGCCTTTTATGACATAAAACCAATAAAAGAAAATATGGGTGACAATTTCTGACACAATTCGTAACACAACACTAAAATAATCAGATTTTGAGTTGGCATATTACTCACTTAATCAACGGGTTGTGTTCAAATTGACTTTTGGGTTGCCTACGGGTTGACTTGTTTAATAATGCAGGTCCACCCACTAACCCATTTTTTTAGTAGTTGAACTGTATTTTACAGCTCGACAACACAATTAACACGTTTACAACTTGATTGATATTTAGATAAATGATTTAAATGGGACATGTTCGGGTTACACAATTTCAAACATGTGCGTGTTAGGGTTGATGTTTTTTATACGACTAAGAATATGTCATGCTTGTTCAGGTTGAACAATTTAACCCGCCAACTTGAAACCCATCAACCCGATATGATTCATACCCTAAAAGTAATACAGAATCCGCCAAAGTATATGTGGTTTCGAACCTCGGTTTCTGCTAATAAGAGATTTTCACATCTTCTTGCAAACGCTTTCTTGTAAACCAACTCCTCGTTTTTATTTGAGGCCGCTAGCCTCGAGAGCAAACCTATTTGTTGCTTAATTTCATCCAACCTGAAATTATAAACCTCGAGTCGTTACAAAACCCAACTTAGTTAGCTCGTCCCAAGGACAGCATGGTGATAAAGCGATGTACTCTTAAGCAAAAGTTAATAAGTTCAAATTCCGTGGTGATTTTAGAGGTAAAGCAAATACAGAGTAATTTGAATTTATTATGATACAGTAGAAATATACCTTAAGAGATTCTTATGTAGTTTCTCGTTAACATTATCTTGAAAGTCTACTAGAAGTGGTTTCAATACCATATGAATCTCTTCTTGAATCTTTTGCAACTTGAAATTCAACTTAATCTGCATATCCTTCATGTTCTCAACTAGAACTGAGTGATATATTTCGTCAGTTAATCGTGTGTTTATGCTTTCATTATCATCATACACCCCAAAATCTTTATAACAATCGTTCAAAAGAACCATGTAATGTTCTTCCATTGCCAACGTTTGGAGGGTCGATTGCTGTTGTTCTTCCATAAGTCTCGCTATCATCTCATCTTTCTCCGAATACTCTAACCTTTTATCGAGCATATGCCCTTTCATCGCAATCATAATCGTTTCTTTCTCAATCAAACATCTCCATTGTTTATCCAAAGATCGGACTTCAATCTGATCAATTTGCTTGAACGTGAGGTCAACTCTTTCTTTCAACATGTCAATATCTGATCTAGTTTGCTCGATCATTACATTTTGTTGGATATTTATTCGATCATCAACAGGATTAAGGTCCAAGGATTGAGATTTGGGTTCGGAATCAAGATCCATTATATTCTTTTTGATTACTGAACGTATTGTGTTATGTAGATGATCATGAAGCAAGTGTTTGAGGTTAATGTGATCTGTAATCATCTTTCCTCCACTGGTTTTCGGGATTTGATCTTCACGTTGTTCTTCAACGAGTTTCAAACTGGCATCGATCTGGATGATTGAGAGCTCATAAAATTTGGATGTTTCAATCAAGAATTCAATTGGATCGGTTATGGAAGTGATCTTGTTATGTGCATTGTCAATGGCAGATCTCAGAAGGGTCATCAAGGTTGAATTTGTTTGATTTACATACTCCATTGAACTCTGAACTTTGCAGGTTTGAATAAATGTATGAGAGATGAAGGTAATGGGAACAATATGATCCAAAATTTATGGCAAAAATGGTGTTTGCTTTTCTAATATCATAGACCACTTATTTTAGTTTTGTTTTTAGCAGTGTAACATGAATTTAAAAATAAAAAAAAAATAAAAAAGGCAAATATTATTCTTCATATTTAACAAGAAGTAATTGCTACAGTTTACTTTGCTTCCTTTCTCCTTCGCCCACCAGATTTTTGTAAGTTTTTATATGTGACCGTTCTCTTGCTATCTGGGTTAGCATGAAGCATACAAAATTATCAACAAACGAGTATGAAATAGTACCGGAGTTTCAAAATCCTTTGTATCATAGTCAAAACTGAGATCATTTGTAAAATGCGTCGAAGGGTTATGAAATGAGGCTCCAAGCTTGATGCATAATTTCATCATTCACAAAGGGGTGCAGTGACCACATTAAACAGTAACTCTCTAGTTCTCCTGATGACGTCTTTAAACTAAGCGAAGATACAATCTTTTCCTGCACATGTAACAACAATGTAAAATTCCAATCATGCCCCTAGCCTCGTGCATCACGTTTATCATGAAGAACAGAGATTTATACCTGCATCACATAATCCTGTTTCACCATGCTATATACTACAGCTACCATGGTTGCATAATCAACTTCTCGAGGTTTATCAGGGACAAATGAGACATTTCCCTCCTACAATGGTATCGGAACCAGTGTTATGTTTGCTGTTCTTCATAGCAGATACAATTAGACACAAAAAGTTGTCTTGAATCAATAAATTCCTAAACTTGTAGATGCGGAACAGATCTTTATCCAAATCGATCCACTTAAGACAACGTAATGGAAAAAAAAATGAAACGCGAGGGGGAGATTTGTGATGTCATATAATAATCAAATGAAGGTGAATTAATAGGTTTTCTTTTCTAAGAGCATAAAACACAAGAATTGAAAATCATAAAGCGAAGTAAATGACATGAAGCTACCTCATTGCAAGCAGCTGATACAAGATCCAAATCATTACGATCATCTTGTGAAGTTTCACTAGAGGCTTCTATTGCCAACCTTACATCCTCCACAAGGCATTCAAGTTCATTGATAATACTTTTCGCTATAAAAAGGCTTAAGTTAGAAGGTCCAAGAGCAACACACCCAAAATCAGAAAATGTATTATACTGGGACAAGTGTAAATGTAAGCGTTAATCAGTAGTAAGGTCCATGTAAATGTAACTGTTTGCTTTTGAAAATGTCCCAACAATATCGCAGCAACCTTCTTGCAAAGTTTCCATGTAAAATTACAAATTTACCCATAACCATCATTTATAAAATACATTGGCACAATTGATTTTAAGTCCACAAGATTTCTTGGTAAGGATGTTACCTTTACTTATACTATTCAACAGCTGAATATGGCTCGTATTCACTTCTGTATGGACATCAACAGAAACAAAGAAGAAATAAGAAAAAAAAGGTCAGCCTGTCCTGTTCAGCACTTCAGCAAAGACAATTGAAGTCTGTAGTACAAAAATCAAAGGCTTATATATGAAACAAGCATAGGAGACAGCATAATATTCTGGTGAGAGACAATACAAGTATGCAAACGTGATTATAAACTCAAACAAATTATGAAAGTCAAAAACATAAAATTGAAACATTAAAGAATCACTTACACTTGTTCAGATTTTCACCCCTACTGGAAGTATGAACATATCCAGCTTTAATGTAAGATTGAATCCTATCCGTATTATTAGCTTTGATCACATTCTCAAAGATTTCTGATGTTTTGTCAATAGAAGGTCTTCTGATGAACTCTGCATACAAATAGGCAGATTTAATATTAGAAAAGAAATCTCATTCTACTATCTGCAAAACAACTAAAGACATCAAAGAAATTTACCAAGCCCTTGACGAAAGTTAACCAGAAATCTATGTCCTGCAGCAGCTAGCTCCTCAAATTTTGCAACCCTACCATGAAACAACCGTGTTAGATTATGTAGTTGTATATAAGTATTACATAAACTACATAGAATGAACAATAAATATCAAACTGGATAGCCAGGCAAAAATAAAAACACCACCATACCAACCTTGCCATGAAATGCGGAAATATCTGGACAAGTTTCCCTTTTGTCTCAGGGTTTAATTTAGTTTCTGAGGTTTCCATTCTGCCACACCAATTGGACGATTGAGTGTCCGTGTCTGCGTGTGTGAGTAAGTGTGTGAGTGAGTGAGAGCACCTAACAATATAAAGTAATGCAATATAACATTGCTTGTACATTTGTACCATTTAGAATTTTACATATTAATATGAATGTTGCTTTAAATCACACAATAGTCTAAGTTAGCATTTAGCCTCTTTGTGATAGAATATCAATCAAAAACGGCTACACAGACCAATATGCCACTATGTATCCTTCACAGTAGAACGAATAACATTTAGGTGCTGTTTGTTTCTGAAGAGGTAAAACGTCTGCGGTCTGCGGACCACATCTGCAGACATCTGCAGGAGAAGAGATGGACCAAATGTCTGCAGTCTGTAATAAGAAGACTGTTTGTTTTTTAAAATCTGCAAACTATTAAAACCCTTGTTTCACTCCCTTTATTGAAAGTGATTTCAATCTTCTGACCTTTATCGTCCCTCATTGTTATTAAGAATTTCACAAATGCACATTCTCCCCCTGCACATTCACCACACCCACTACAATCTCCACCACATCTTCACCGACGCCGACACCCGCCTTCACCCGCCTTCGCCGGAGCCGCCCCACGCCACCCCACCTACGCCGGAGCACCTTCACCGACGTAGACCACCGCCTTCAAAACCGCCTTCACCGCCGACACCCACCTTCGCCCCCGACACCCTCTCTCTACAACTTTCTCTCTCTAGCTTTGTGTCGACAGGGATGGTGTTCACGGGTTCGATGGGTGAAGGTTGATTTTGGAAATCAAAGATTGAATTGGGGGTCGGTCGATGGTGGAGTTCGATGATGGTGGTCGACTGTTGAATTTGGGGTTCACGGGTTCACGGGTCCGATGGGTGGATTTGGGGATGGGGTTGAAGGTCGATGGTGGTTGTAGTCGGTTGAAGGTCGATGGGGATGGGGTGGATCGACAGGGGATGGTTCGGCCGGTGGGAGGAGGGCTGGGGATGGTTCGGCCGGTGGGGGGAGGCGACGGGAGCAGACCAGAAATGTGGGGTGTGGGTATTTGGGGGTTTGGGGTTGAAATGTGAAGAAGAGGTGGGAAGATTTCTGAAGACTTTAGTCCACCTCTTCTTGGAGAAGAGGTCACGCAGACCTTTTTTAATGAAATGTCTTCAGAAAAACAAACACTCTGCAGACCATAAACGTCTGCCCGCCTCTTTTTGGCGCAGACAAAAGAGCTTTAGAAGCTCTTTTTCAGAAAAACAAACACCACCTTAGTTTTGGACAGAGGGAATGTGTGATGATAGCATGTATTTATATTTTATAGTGCCCTGAGGTCTAAATTTCCTACCAATGGCTAACTTTATGCCAATTGGCCTTTTGCTACACGGCATTGATGGATGCCAGGCTCTGTTGTCAAAAGGCCACAAGGTGCGCGCCTAGGCCCTCAGGCGCAGCCCAACGCAACCTTGTCGATATTAAAGCCCTGTGGCGTATTTTCATGCCATGTTTCTGCCAAAGCGCAGCCAAAAATCAGCTAAACAGGTCTGAAACAACTAGACTAGCCCTTAACAAGCCAGATATCAACCTAAAACTTGTCTAGAACCCTAAAAATGGTATTTTTATATTACGTGTCTTGCTTAGAAAAGACCTCGCTTTTTAAGCGCCTTGCGCCTAGGCCCAAGGCTCACCATTTGTGCCTTGCACCTTCAACCACTTTGATACCTGATACCTACAATTGATGACTATTACTGACCTAGAACCCAAAACTAAGCTAGAGCCGGTCAACGAGCACGTTGAGCCGCGTCGTACCAACATTAACCGGTTCAATCCTGACAGAACCATGAGCCGGTTTCACATCTGAGATTAGATTACTAAAACAGCACCATTTGCACATTCAAGCAACACATACAAATTAAACAGTAAAATAACCGAAACAACGTTAATTTGCATACACTAACTACAATATCTCTCACAAACAACGTATCTACAACTTCAATTAGTCAACATAATTGCAGACATGAAACGCTTTAATTTGTAGAAATGAGAAGACATACGAGTAAGAGGATGAAGTGATGGAATCAAAGGTTGCTACTACTTAATAGATGTGAAATGATGTAAATGAAGCGAGATAGAGGAGGAGTGGGCGAACGATTTCGATTTAGGGGTTTAGGGTTTAAAATTGAAACACCAAACCGATCAAAACGATCGATCTCGAACGGTTACAAACCGGTTACATTTGGATCGGGTATAGCCTGATTCGGGTATCCCCGTATCCTAAGTCCAGATTATTGTGATTAAAAACGTTCTCCGAACCCGGCCGGAACAACCGATCTGACATAACTGGTTCGATTGTGTATATTTGAACTGCTTTCAGGTGATCCGGTTGAACCGGATTTCAAAACCTTTTTGTTTTTTGTTTTTTTTTCAAAATCTAATTTATTTGATTAATATTTATGATATATATATATATATATAAGTTATATAAGTGGAAGAACTATTTGCGGGGTTATTCTTACACTTCGAAATGTGATTTTTCATATTAGATGTTCCCGAACCTTTCGATTCACAAGTGTAATTTGCTAAACAATAATTACATCTCGCTCTTTCCTTTCCATCCTCATCAAAATACCTAGTGAAATGTTTCCATACAACTGATCTTGGGTTATAGCTCCTTGCTTTCTTTGAACATTCCGTTTTCAAATTAGCATTAGAATCCCCCTCCATAGACATTTTACAACAAACTCAATAAATGACAATCTACATAAATATCATTTACATTTTAACAAACCACAAAAGTGAAGTATTAACAAAAATAGAACTCTAAAAACTCACATCCACATTTTATTAACACATAATATATATAATATAACTACATCTAAATTTTGTACAAATCTACTAACATAATTAATATATAAAGACACAATAATGCATTAGCCTTCAATTCTACTAACATCTAAATTACTAACATAATATATATAAAGACACAATAATGCATTAGCCTTCAGATTCTATAACACTACCATCAGCCTAATTTTCTAAAAATCTACTAACATAATTAACATACAAAACCTGATAACTTTCACACAGTTCAACCTAGGGTTTATCCACAATCACACAATTCTGATTCATTACTCAACGAAATAACAGAATCAAATAGATCATAACGCATAAACCACAAACCGATTTCGAATTACAAAGCTCCTTGGCTCTCTCCGACACACGAGCAACGATTTTCTTCAAATCCGAACAGCTACAAAACTTCAGATTGCAGCAGTCGGAGATCCGCCGCACCTGAACTCACAAAACACGAACAGCTACAAATCACGAACAGCTCAAAACACACACACAACACAAAACACGAACAGCTACAAATCATAAAACAGTTGAATCACCTGGTCCGGCGAATCAGATTGCAGCAGTCGGAGACGGTTTAGAGTGACCGGATGATTCGGAGCCGATGTGGAAGCGATGGAGCTTGGAAGAGGCTGCGAGCCTGCAAGAGACGGTTTAGAGTGAGCGGATGATGGTCCGATGGGAAATATGGAGGCTGAAAATCTTGAAAAATGGAGGCTGAATGACCTGAATCTATCCGTGATGGTCGATCCCTAATAAAATTTTATTAGGTACCGTAGTGGGGCTTATTAAGTTGTGGGTTGTAACGTCAAACTGGGCTTGTTATTTTAATAGGTAACATCTAATTTAAAAAATTTAGTGGGCTTCTTATTCCGACCCGAATAAAAAAGTTATGTCATCCGAAATCCGATCCGAAATCCGAATAAGCAATTCGGATTCCATCCGAATCCGATCCGAATATCCGAATAAGAATTCGGATCGGTTTATTCGATTTCGGATACAGTTCGGATTACGGATATTTTCGGATTTCGGATTTTCTGAACACCCTTATGTTGAAGTGTAAATCCACCCTAAAACATATAGTATTTTCATATTTTAATTCTTGAACTAGATATATAAAAATACTATTAATAATATTTTGTATATGATGTTATCCGGATCTTAAATAAAAATTCAATTAGACCAATTGACTGGCACAGCTAGTGAACCGCTAAGGTGTATATTTCCTTGTACGATCCGATATATCTAATGAAAGATGGGGGAACGGACTTCATATAATATTGGGCTAACTAATATACGGGCTACATGGTTCCAAATTATTCGGTTTGAACCGAATTGAGAATCTTGGAACATACCACTCAAAAGCTAATTTGTATCGGGCTAGTCGGTTTAAATCCCCATATTGGAAGCCCCTCGATGGCTCGATGTATTTTATTTTAGGGTTATTAGATTTTAATAATTCTGACTTTTATTATTGGTCTGAATGATATCAACTCAAAAAATTTACAAATACTTTAGACTTTAAGTTTATATTTCCTTTAAAGGTCTTTTACTAACTAAAAATTAGAGTAAATTACGCTTTTCGTCCCTGTGGTTTGGTGATTATAACGCTTTTCATCCAATAGTTTAAAAACGCCCGATTCAACCACTGTGGTTTAAAATATGTTACAATCAAGTCCAAACCGTTAACTCCATCCAATTTTTCCGTTAATTTTTTTGAAAAAGACGAAAATACCCTTGAACTAAAATTGTTATTATATTACAAATAAACAATATGTGGGTCCCACTCCACCCCACTATACCTTAACCCACTTTTTTTTTCCTTTGACCACATCCGAAATCATCTTCTGCATCCATCATCATCAACAAATCACCACCACCCACCAGAAGTCCAGACACACCAGAGGCCCACAACCACCTGCGACATCATAAGTTGATAACCACCACCACCATCACCATCGATTGTTCAAGTCGCCAGTCTTGATTTTAATCGGGCGAAGTTAAGATGGGTGGCGGGTTCTCGAATCTCACCCACCGGTCCACCACCACGGCCACCCCCACAGTCCCTCCGACACCATCTTCATCTTTATCATCCGCACAACTACCATTGCAACCCAAATCGACCTAGATTGATGGTGGCAAGTGTGGATATCTGGGTTTTTACTGTTGGGTTTTTTCTTAACAAATCAACCTAGATTGATGGTGGCAAGTGTGGAGATCTGAGGCAGATCGAAGGAAGTTTACGGTGGGTTTTTGCTGTTGTGTTCTTCCTTGAACAGATCGGCTCCTAAGGCGGATTTATGCTTCGATTAATGTTTGATTTTGGTGACCGATGGTTATGGCTGTTAGTGATGGTTGGATTAGGGTTCAAATTTTAGATGTGATGGTGAATTGGAGTTGTGGAAAGTAGCCGGAAACGGTGGTGTTGACGGTGGCGGAGGGGGATTTGTGTCGCCGGTGACGGTGAGAATGGGGGAAGAACTCGCCGGAGAAGATTACTTGAAAACGGAGCTCCGTTATCAAACGGGTTAGTATCCGAACCCGATAACCTGCTTATTCTAGCTAATTATGCTCAGTTCCTCTACCTATTTCGTCAAGATCACAAAAGGTACTTTTTAATAATCAGGAGATGAGCATGAATTGATTGAATTGATGATATGAATGGAGGATGAATTTGGGGTTTTTTGATAGTTTGTTGTTAGAGAGAGAGTGTTTAGAGGTGATGAGTGTGAGATTATGTGTTTGTGTGTTTTAATGGTGGAATTGGTGTAGAGTTTGCTTTTGGGGTTTAGGAAGATCACGGGGTGGTTCGTTTGGTAGGGGTGACAAGGATCTGCACATCGGAGAAGCTTCGGCAGTTGGCGTGGGAGAACGTGGTGATGAAGGCGGAGGCGATGGTGGCGGTAATGGCAGTGGTGGTGATGGAGGGGAATAAAGGGTTGTGAAGAGGATGAAGGGAGAGAGTGAGTGTGTGTAAGTAACAATTTAAGTACAAGGGTATGTTTGTCTTTTTACATACACTTAACAGAAAAGTTAGATGAGAGTTAGTGTCTTGGACTTGATTGTAACATATTTTAAACCACAGTGGTTAAATCGGACGTTTTTAAACTATTGGATGAAAAGCGTTATAACCACCAAACCACAGGGACGAAAAGCGTAATTTACTCTAAAAATTAATTACGTTAGTTTTTTTTTATAAAAAATGTGACAAATTTTGAGCTTATTTTCAACTCTGACACCTTCCAGCCTCCATCAGATTCGTTTTTGTCTAGCTTTTATCGTCACTTGAAATTTACCTCAAGCAAGTCAAATAGTTGAATCATAATGTGAAGATTGAGGGGTTTCGGGATGCAAAAGTTTCAGATTGACGAACCTAATGGTAGATTTCAACTTTCTATTAATCGTTTTTGTCACATAACTACATAAGCAATCTATGTCACATAAAAATTAACAGGTTTAACTTTAAGTTAATAAATAATTATTGAAGTAAAATAAACGTAAAGTTTAAAATTTCTATATATTTTCTGAGTTAAAATTAATCATGACCGATAAATAAAAATTGAGATTATTAAAATCAAATAACTTTTTATTTTATTGTTTTTTAATTTGATAAATATCATCGAATATCCGTCTTCTTACAGCGTTTTTATGTTTGCAATTTGTTTCAATCAAGAATCCATCTCTATAATTATGATATTTGAATATTATAAATGTCTTAGAATATATAAATCTAGCTTGCTTCTTAAATGAATAAAATGTTAATTATGTTTATATACTTTGATCTATTTGTGATGATAATGAATATAAAATATATATCCTAAAAATTTTAAGATGGGATTAAAGGGATTTGTCACCATCAGTCATCAGTATAACCCTAATCTTGTTTTTGAATAGCTATAACACTAATTATTTAACCTTTACTAATTACTCAAATGATTAATTATAAAACGTACATTCAAGATCTCCTTCAACGTTTAGGGAACGAAAAACTGAACCACAGACTAGCATTTGGAAACATTAACCTAATAAAGGTAAAAACTTGTCCGGCGTGGTTTTTACGAAAGTAAAAACGACAACAAGAGAAGCCTAAACAGAGAAGCCTAACGTAAGATAAACAAAAGTCTTGGCTTCATTTGGATCATCATACAACATCTGTACTTACACGTATTTCCAAAAAAAAAAAAGGAAGAAGAGACTAAGCACCCATGTGTAAATATTAGCTGATACATTTTATGTCACAGCTGACATCATCTTGATGCCAAAGACCAAAAACACAAGAAAAATGAAGGTGAAACCAAAAACCAGCTAACAAAAGCCATAGCAGTCGAGGTTTCGAATCTGGTGCAATGGTTTTGTGCACAGTTGTTGAAATCACTACGGATAAGGACTGTTATACCTGCTGAAGCACATGCTGCAGCAAATGTAAGTGTTGATGTGATCTGCATTTCAAGAACAGTCAAACCTGCGATCAAAACACTTGTCTAACAAATTTTTTAAAGAATATAAGAAGCCAAATTAGACATCAAATGGGTACTTGAGTTTATTAAACAGAAAACAGTTCAAAACTCATTGTCAAGAATTTTCAGTTTAAACACCAAATCTGGAAATCAAACGAGAAACCCATTATAAAAATGACTTTTTTTAAGGATTTTAGAGGGATAAAACATGATCAAAATGATGAGCAAATGATACAACTAATAACTACCAAACTTGATAGAGATTTACAGATCATACGCGATCAATTTGACCAAGAATAAGATGTTCACTTCGGATATGCTAAAATGATGACCTTATTCAAGAACCCATTTGGTTTGATTTGGTTTGATCATAAAAGGATCATTCAAATTGGCTGTAGAAGTAATGTAACTTGTTAAAAATCATCTGTATATTAGCATCTACAAACGCTTTAACCGTCTACAAGAACAATTTGTTAAATCATACCAACTATGCCCACAAAACAGAAAACCAAGAAACAAAACTAGCAACCATACGCGCTATAAACATGAAACCACAGAGTAAGCATCTTTACCGCGTCTCCAATGGTGAAAAAACCAAGAACTCTTGAATTTCTTAAACTACGCTTCACCAGAAGAGCATATATATCAACAATGGCAAGTGACATACTCCACAAGCATTGCAAGCTTAGAGCTGCAACAAGGTACCTTGCACAACAAGAAACAAGTAATCATTATCTAACAATTTTCATATGCTCCACAGTTTCCTCTCAAGTCTCAAATGTCCAAGAACTTGTTCAAATTTACCCATCTCCCTTGTGAACAATTTATGAAAAGTTTAAAGATTGTTTCTAGTTTGAAAATGGTTTCATAATGGTTTATAAAGAGTCCGTTATCTCAACTAGCAAACTCTACATTTTAAATTGTACTTAAACATGATGACCAAGGAAGTATGTCACGTCTAAAGTCTACTAGCCACTCGAGCAGGGTCAACGGCATAAATATCAGTTCCGCTATCCGATAGTCGACCCCACAGACCACTATACATCCATTTTCAAACTAGATATCACCGCACAAACTCTAAACCCTCCATGAATTTAAAAACTTCTAAAGATTCATCATGATACCAACAACATACATAATTCAAATTTGACAATCATCCCACTAATTTCCATCTTCCAATACAATAATCCCTAAACCAAACCTCTCAATTTCAAGGGCTTTTACTTATCATCCAATAGACATAAAAAAAGCACAAAATAGAACCTAGGGTTTCGAATTTTCGATCGTATAACAGTTACCGGAAGGCGGTGACGGTGGGGAAGTCACTGGTGGCAGCCATGACGGCAACCGCCACGGCGGCGAACCCAAACTGCAGCAATCGCAACGCAAGCCCCGCCGGCGTTCCGGGCATCCCCTGAACATCCTTCATCCTCACAGTCTCATCAGGTTGTACAGCCCCATTATCATCACCACCACCACCACCACCATCATCTCTCAATTGGGGAACTTCAACGTGAAAGGGGTGCACCGATGGTCGGCTTCTGTTGCTCATGATTCCACCAGAGATTCACCACTTCAGAGGTTCATCATCATCTTTCGAATTGACGATTGAACGGTGGGATTGGGGAAAAGGGCATTGAGGATTCGATTGGAAGATTGAGGGTTGATTAGTGGGATGATGGTGGTTTGATTTTGTTAATGGGGTTTTTAAGGTGTTGATAATGGTGGTTTTTGGGGTGATGGAGGATTGGGAAAGTAGCGGGGACGATGGTGGTGTGTGACCGTTAAGTTGTCGTCATATACATTGATAATATTATTATTACGGCTATCGTTTTCGGGTAGGATCTCTTTGAAAGCGGTGTTTCTATCTTTTAAAATAGAGAAAAGACTTGTCACCACCTACACCACCCAGACCTTATTTTTTAGCGGGATATACTAGGTATGTTTGTTTGTCTGTTTGACTAACAAAATATTCGTATATTGATAGGAAAGTGTAATTAGTCGAAACTTGAATGGTAGGATGTTTATGGTCTTGTTTAAACTCGTATTTAGGTTAGTCTCTAACTCAAGCTGTTAGTAATTGTTTTGATTATCGTAGATTAAATCCCAATTGTTGAAAATTATAACCGAATCAAATTGAAGTACCGTACTATCACTAACAGTTTGGTACCGATCTAGTTTCGTGGTTTGAGCTTTTTAAACCCTTTGGTCCATTTGGAATCTTTTTCGGTTTCAACCGAAAACCAAAAGAACAAAATTAGGTTTAAAACCAAACGTAAAACCAAATTCCAATGTAGTTCATTTTCGATTGATAAACCCCAAATTTAGACAGGAGAAAGTTTAATGCAATCTTAGAAAAAAAAACCTAAATTTAGAAAGAAAACGTAAACGTCGCAATCAAGGGTGTTTCACTAATCCTCATTAGCACAAAAGCATCATGAACATAGACCAAATTAAAGAGAATCCAAATCAAGAGATTGCCAGATACATGGTTTTCTTCAATCAAATTAGAGTTAGAACAATATGTTTTAAGAGTTAATTACACAGATGGTCCTTATGGTTTTGCGAAGATTACAAGTTTGGATATTAAATTTTCTAAGTAAGTTTATGTTTTAAGACTAGCTTAGGTTCAAGGGCATTTTGATATTTCTCTCATTTAAAGCACTAATTATGTAAATTAAATTTGATGAGGACTATTTTTATAGTTTGCATATAATATTAAATTTAAAAAACTCTCCCTTGTAGATTGAAAACTTAGGTGTTGTTTCTTTCTGAAGAGGTAAAACGTCTGCAGTCTGCAGACCACATCTGCAGACATCTGTAGCAGAAGAGGTGGACCAAACGTCTGCAGTCTGCAAGAAAGATACTGTTTGTTTTTAATATCTGCAATGTTGTTGTTGTTATTATTATTATTATTATTATTATTATTATTATTATTATTATTATTATTATTATTATTATTATTATTATTTTATTATTATTATTATTATAAAACAAACACACCTCAAAACGTTCTTATCCCTCCGACCCACCTGCAAATACTTCCGATCACTCATCTTCTCCCCACTGTTTATCTCTAAGCACACCAACCCCATCTCGTCTTCTTCATCAATCTACTCCTTTTTGCTGCTATCTCACCCCCGATCCTCCGATTACCTGTTGTACGACACCGTTCGGAACACGTGGCGCGACTTCAGCCTCCGATTCCCCTTCGCCTTTGAGCTCCCAACGCTAATCACAAACCCAAATGGGTATAAATTGTTCTGCTTACCATCTGGTTCGTCTTCTTCCAACAGTTTTGCGTACATATACGACTCAAGATCTCGTAATTGGGCCAGATATGAGGGGATGCAGCGAACCCTAATGTACAGTTACCACCAACAAGGGGTGTTCTTCAATGGGTCGCTGTATTTCGCGACGCTGCCGCGAGGCTACTGCGAGGGGACCGAAGGGGGGCTGTTGCGAAGGTGGCTCGAAGGGGGTCGAAGGGGGTAGGTTGCGAAGGGGAGGGCGGTGGTAGTGCGGCGACGGTTGGGGGGAGGTGGAGGCGGTGGGTGAGAGGAGAGGAGTATAAGAAGTGTGAAGAGGTTAGAAGAGGTGTGAAGACATTGTTCCACCTCTTCTCTAAGAAGAGGTCACGCAGACGTTTTTTTAATGAAACGTCTTCAAAAAAACAAACACTCTGCAGACCTTAAACATCTGCCCGCCTCTTTTTGGCGCAGACAAAAGAGCTTTAGAAGCTCTTTTTCTAAAAAACAAACACCACCTTAGACACCCTAATCTCCCTTGCTCCTTCTCTTGCAACAATATTATCGAAAGAAGTCCTAACTCCGGGAAAAATCAACCGCTCACCACCCACCGTAAGAGTGGCGATAACTCCGATGATGAAGCTGGTTTGATGGTGGAGAGCGATGCGATGGACAGTGGTGGCAGTCAACGGAGTTCAGTGGACACCCATCCTTTTGCCACCACTAGTGACCTTTGTTGCACCATAATTTGAAACCCCCGCCGATTAAATTCACCAAAATTGTCACACCCCGACCGACGGCGGAATCATCGGAGCGGACGAGGGAATGATTGATTGTTCATAACACATGATCGTCTAATAGTGGAAATAATATTAAAATCAGATTACATGGTAGCATAAGTTTAACATAAGCAAATACAACAGTTGAAGCTACAAATAACAAATGCCTTTTTATTTGACTAAGTCCGGGTCTTAAATGAGCATGTAGAAGTTCACTAACTTGCTTAACCTGAAATCATGTAAGAAAATAAAGTCAGCTAACGAGTTAGCTGGTGAATAATCACAGTTTTGAATATACATATAGATTGATTGATTGATTGATTGAGAATAATCAAATTCACAAGGTAACGTTAAGACTTATATTGCAATAGTAAAGCATATAGATAAACCGACACAATAACAACCCCTTGACTTGACACTTGCATATAATAGACTCCACACATACACCATAGATTAACTCCTGCCTCTGGCACAATCACCACTCGACTATTCATATGGGGTGGGTTATCCAAACCAGTAAATCTACCATTGATACCAGGATTGATTGATTGAATTAGGGTTTTACTGTCGTCCAGTTTATCATAATATGTTCACATAGTTGCAAGTAATAACATAACCTGTCTTGAATTGAATTTAGAATGAAATAACAATAGAATATCATGATTGAATATTGTATCACATGATTTCCCCCAAATAAGAAATGATATAAAAAGGGGTATGAACACTTACTTGATTTATGAGATTAGAATCTGGATGTGATAGATTAGACACCAACGATTTCCTTATGATTAACCTAAGGAACGGTGCCTTGAATTAAAATAATAGTGATTTGAGAATTTTGGAATGTATTAGGGTTTCCATTGGGTTTTGAATGGTAGTTTAAATAAACTAATTTTATTTAGTTTGAATGTCTTTGAATTATAGTAAATTCATTTCAATTAATTATATAGAAATAAATCTACCAATATACTTGACCATTTGATTGATTGTTAAAATGCAGGAGGAATAAATAATTAATTTTATTAATTAATTATATGATAATTAATTAAATTTTTTATTATTTAGGTGACTAAAAGTGATAAAAATAATTTGGAAAGATTTATATATAAAACTTTTATATTTGATTGAGATAATCATGATTTAAATAATATTACATAAATATTATTTAATCCAATAATTATTTAGTGATTTCAACAATTATTTAAAGTCTATTTTTTTATAAAAAATTTAACTAGTTATGTTATTTATTTGAAACAATTAATAAAATAAATAAATAAAATATTGAAATAAATTTCAGAAAATAATTGGGTTGTTTTAAAAATTTTTAATGTTTGTAAAAACATTTTTATAATTTTTAGAATTTTTTTTGGAATTTTTAAAGGCTTAAAAATGCCTTAAAAAATAGGTGTAGGTGGCCCGGTTCGAACCCGGGACCTCCTGTTTGACATGGGACATGGGAACCGGTGAACCAAAGGCCTAAGCCGCATTAGGATCCGGTTTCAAATTCTTTTAAGCATCGACCACAGAAACCCCCAAATCGATTTGAGCCCTAGTTCGAATCCTCTCCAATTGAGGTTCAATTTGATTTCAAATGCATCTGCAATCATGGGGCTTTTGTTTCCTATGAGAAATCGAGTACGTGTGTGTGTCGAATTACCTTTACGGTGTTCGATTTGGTGATAAACTCAACAAGACAAGTCGCGACCGTGGTGTTCAATGGATTAATTGGTAAACGTAGATGATAATCAAATTAAATTGATAGGAGGCTTAGGATAATGATCTGGAATCAAAGCCCTTTGTTAATTTTGATTAAAATCGATCGAAGATTGGGTTTTTAAAGAGTTGCAGGTCGACGGTTTCAAGGGTTTCGAGTGTGGTGTTTGGGTTCGTTTTGAATGAAACTGAGTGTAGATATCGATTAGAGACAGTTATATACTCGTTTAGGTTTGCTTAATTTAATCATTAGTGGATTTGGTGCTCGGTTAATGGCCAAGAACAGGCCGAAGACATGGAGAGAAATCGGGGGATGAATGGGGGGTGGGGTTGGGTGTTTTCAAATTTTACACAACTGGTCCCTGTGGTTTGTAGGAATTTACAACTGCAAATCAATGTTTTGTTTTAGTTTTAAATAATTTACCGTTTATCCCCCTGAAGTTTGGATTGTTATCATTTTATATAATTAGTTATAAGATTTAATACAACTTATATGTTTATTATTATTAATATTATTAGTATTATTGACGTTATTATTATTAATATTATTATTATTATTATTGTTATTAATAATATCAATTATTTTTAAGATTTTACAAAATTAATTTTAATTTAATTTTTTTTAAGTTAATTACGAGATGTTACAGTCTCCCCTACTTTAGGAAATTTCGTCCCGAAATTTTAATCACGAGGAGGCTGAAACGAAAAGATGAGGATACTGGGATTCCATTTGGTCCTCACGTTTCCAGGTGAACTCTGGGCCACGTTTAGATTCCCAGCGGACTTTGACAATAGGTATCCGACTACGTTTGAGTTGTTTGACTTTCCGATCCATAATTTCCACAGATTTCTCAATAAAGTGCATAGACTCATAAATCTAGACTTCGTCGAGTGAAATGTGGAGATTTTCATCAGCAAGACATTTCTTGAGATTTGAAACATGAAACGTCGGATGTGCATTGCTGAGTTTTTGGGGTAGTTCAAGCTTGTAGGCCACTTTCCCAATTCACTCATGTACTTTGAATGGACCCACGTAACGAGGTGCTAGTTTCCCTTTCTTTCCAAAACGGACCAGTCCCTTCCAAGGTGATACCTTAAGAAGTACGAGTTCGCCAACTTTGTATTCCATGGGTTTACATCTTTTATCAGCATAATGCTTTTGACGATTTCTAGCAGCGACCAAGTTATCACGGATCTTGTGAATTTTATCGGTTGTTTCTTGTATCAATTCAGGACCAGTAATCTGTGATTCACCAACTTCAGACCAATAAATGGGAGATCGACACTTTCGACCATACAAGGCCTCAAATGGTGCCATCTGGATGCTGGTATAGTAACTGTTATTGTAAGAGAATTTGATCAACGGAAGATGGGAATCCCACGATCCACTGAAATCAATGACACAAGCCCGAAGCATATCCTTGAGGGTTTGTATCGTTCTTTCAGTCTGACCGTCAGTTTGCGGGTGATGGGCTGTGCTAAGATTCAGTTGAGTTTCGAGAGCTGATTGGAGACTTTTCCAGAAACGAGAGATGAAGCGACAATCGCGATCAGAGATAATATCTTTACTTGACAAAAAAATTGTTTAGGAAGACTACCATCACGTAATCAGGTGTTGATGATGTCTCAAAATAAAAGTTGATAAGTAAGGAATAAACGGTTCGATATAGCTAGATCGAGTCAAAACATGAGAATAAAGGAAAAGAAATTGATTTAAGAATTTTAGTGTTCCAACCTTGGAATAAAAATCAACTTAGAGCGATCGGGTCTTCTTTCAAGTTCAGAGATCATGCTTTGGCTTAATAGGTCAAATCACCAACATTGATTCACCCTTCAAGTTACTACATGCTTCTCGTCACTTGATTACAACCTTGATAAACTGGAGATCAAGAAATGAGAATAGTCATCAAGGTATGGTTTTCACCACTAACTTGATGGTGTACTCTCAAGGTATGACCACTAACCTTCCAATCAAAAAGTTCGATCCCAACTCACTGTTGAGGGTCCACAGAAATAGGACGAGGTAACTCATCATTAAGGTAAGGGAAATCACTCCTATCTTAACGATAAAGTTTTACAAAAACAAAATATAACAGGATAAACTTCTTCATCAAAATCCAGAATTCACTTCTACTTTGATGAGGTCGTTTCATTTGAACAAATACAATTCGTAAGAATGTTATTATCATCAAGATATGGAATTCATGCCTATCTTGATGATTGAGCTTGATAATAACAAGTAAACAATCGAAGATTGACATTTGTCACCAAAGTACGGGTTTCAATCATATTTTGGTGAGATCATGTCATTTGTGAAATGCAATGTTCCAAAGAGAATAATTGACGTCAGTCCTCGAGATAAGGAAATCACCCTAATCTAAAGGATGAAATTTCATAAAACACATTATTAGAAACCATTTATTGAAGGTAATAAAGGATCATCACCAAAGTAAGGGAATCACCCCTGTTTTGATAAGTTAAAATCGTCTAGGAGATACGAGTGTTCTAAGTCATAGGTTGACTTGCAAACTCTTGCATCTCTCACGGTGCAAACGGTTCAAAGTTCGACTTAACAACGAAAGGATAAGTATCTCAATTAGAAATTTAGAAAATTTTAAATTACATCAATGTAACAAAGGAAAATCATGATTACAAGATTTGTGGTCACAGTTCGAGATAATAGAATTAGTTATGATGATGTTCAAATCTTGAATGATTTAAATCAGGAAAACGTAATCAAGGACAAGAATTATTCAACACCACATCATCGGTGGCTCGAGCTTGTTGGGTATTGATATTAAAAGTAGGTCCTTGAGCCGTAGGAACCGGGATGACAAGTTGAGGGGATCGATTGCGAAAATGGTTCGGATCACCATATTGATAGCATGCACGACCCTGGGTAATTGCAGGAGGATGGTGGTGGAATGGTGCATTAGTCGGAGCTTTAGCAGCACTCTTACACACGTTGAATGTATGACCAAGACGACCACAGTTTGTGCATTGACGACACTGAATGTTAGCGGGATGGTGATACATGCAGTTGTTACACTGCGGATAGGGTCCAGCGTATGGCTTTTTCATCAGCGATTGGTTGGTTACTGCTGGTTGACGAGTTGGAGGGACTTGATTAGTTGGCACAGCAGGGGTAATTACAGCAAAGTTTTGAGATTGAGCCTTCCTCTTCTTGTTATTGAAAGGCTCGGCTTGGTCGGGTTTGACGGTTTCGTTAGGAAGTTTATCGGTATTTTTCTTCGATCTTCCTGGTTAAAGAACCAGGTTTCACATGATTATCGGTTGTCACACCCCAACCTTGACGGCGGAAACGTCGAGGTGTGAGAGTTAAGATTGTTCACAGCCACATAACGCTATTATTAAATCCAAATATATTATTCATAAGTTTCAAAAGTAACATTACAATCATAAGTTTCAACAATGAACTAATATTTGACATGACATAACAAAGTACAATCAATTGATTTTATTAACTAGGTCCAAGTCCTAGATTATGCCAGCAACATAAGTGCACTTCAAACTTGGGGGTTTTTCCTGAAACATGATAAAAATAAAAGGTCAACTATAAATAGTTGGTGAGTTTCCAAGGTTTTCATACATAATATGAAAAGATTACAAGTAGCAACTCATGTCATAGGTTATAAGCTAGTAAGGTTATAGAACACATATCGTTACAACCAAACCTCGACTTGATTACAAGTATAAAAGATTGGCTAAGTGTATTTGGTTCCCTAGTGCACAAGCATACGGCTCCTAGGAGTCGGCAATACATCGACTTTAGCACCAAATAGGCTTGTCAGGCCCAAAGATCTAAGACGTCGCCAGGCTAGCAATAGTTAATGATTGTAAACAAACTATGTATCTCATATAATCACTTACAATACACAAATAACCATGACAAAATATAAAGATGAATTGCAAGTGCTTTACAAGTCTCAAACGTTTATAAGTGTAAGTTGTATAAGTATCATGTTTCACCCCAAAATAGTGTGAAATAAAGTAAAAAGGGGCAAGGAAAACTCACTTGGATATAAGCATTACAAGATGATATAAAAGATCAAAAGATAATCCAAAGTATTCCTTTACAAGGCACCTAAACATATATTATGAGTTTAAGGTTAATAATAAGATTAACGTTCAAACATGGATTAGGGTTTTGATAGAATTATGGGGGTTTTTAATAAGTAATACATCTTTATGATTATTTAAAAATAATTAGAATATTTGTTGATTAATAACAAATTATTATTCTAAACCATTAATCGAATTATACTTTATAAGGACTAATATTTGTAACATTTTGTGAAATTATAAAATATATAATTTCTACAATTATCATGATAAGGCTTAGGCTTTAATTAATATAATGTCCATTAATATTATAAAGACTTATTGTTTCAAGTCCAATAACTATTTAATTATTTTAAAAGAAAACCATTTAAATATAAAAGTTAAATAAACATAAAAATAATAGTTATATTTTTAGAAAGTAACATTTGGACCAAAAGATTTATTTGTTATTTGAAACATTTAAACTAAACAAAAAATTAATCTAAAAGTATTATTGAAAATATAATGTTTTAATAAATAATATTTAAAAATCTATTTATAAGATAATAAACTAAATGTATATTACTCATCCAAACTATTTAAAAGCATTGAAATATTTTATTAAATAAATTTACAGAAAGAAAAAGAATATGGTGTTTTAAAAGTTTAGTAAGTTTGTAATATATTTAGTTATAAAATTTGTAATTAATTAAAACATCAAAAGTTTTACAAGAATAATTTTACAGAAAATAATTATTTAACTTCTAAAATAAAGAAAATTATAAAAGTGATTTTTATAATTTTTTTCAAGAGTTTCATAATTTTTAAAAGCTGAAAAACCTTTTAAAAAAAATAGTGAGGGTGCCCGGGTTCGAACCCGGGACCTCACATAGGAAATACGCGCATGTAACCAGTAGGCAAGGGCGCCTAAGCCTGCGAAAATATGGTTTTGAAATCTTATAAACCTAGTTTAAAGAAGTTCCCCCAAATGACATAAACCCTAGATTCGATTAATCCAAAATTGAACATCAATTCGGTGTTGTAAACCAAATTAACGTTGGGGCTTTCATTCCCCAGATAGAAACGAGTGTGTGGGTGTGTTTAACTTACCCGATTATGCTCGAATTGAAGTGATTCGACCTGGTTTAGCTTCGGTTCCTTATGCGATGAATAGGGAGTATGAAATCGATGTTTGTGTGATATTTTAGGGGAATTGTGGTCACAGAGAGTTAAAAGGGATCGAATGTGGTGATTCCCCTCTGTTAAATATGTTCAAATTAGTCGATTTAGTCCCGAACGGGTTTTGTCTTTGCTTCGGTTGCTTCGGTTATGATTCAATGATTAATTGGTTATTAAACTCAAATTAAACCACGCATTTAGTTTCGTGATGATGTATCTTACGTTTCTCATCGATTAAACGACTCAATTCAACGGATTTCAGGTTCAATGGTTTGGTGGGTTTCGGTTTCGGTTGTAAGGTCACCATTTATTGTTCAAAACCCGGATTAAAATGTTCCCTCGAGTTCGAAACGCTTCCACGAACGGTTTGGTATCATTTTGCCTTGAAAAACAAGGGTGAAATGGCGGTTTGGGGTGGCCGGAGCTCGGCCGGAAGTTGGCCGGAGCTCCCGCCGGGAATACGGGTTAAGGGGGCGGTGGTTTGGGTTTTTACAGGATTACCCCCTGTAGTTTCAAAAGTTATCATTTTATGCATAAAACCTTTATTTTAAGTTTTAAAAATGACAACTAACCCCCCCCTAAGTTAATTAGTTCTAATTTAAGATCATTAAGTTTCTTCTTATTATTATTTTTACTATTAATATTGTTGTTAATATTATTATTTTATTATCCCTATTATAACTTGTATTATTATTACTACTATTAATATTAACATAATTAATATTATTTAATTTTTTTTTATTTTTAACTTTCATATAATAAAAGCTAGTGATAACCAAAAAGAATAAGATATGAGTTTCATAATTGTCAATAATGACCCTTATAAGAATAAACAAGTTAACTTTTAATTTAATGAAAATACGAGATGTTACAGTCTCCCCAACTTAAAAGAATTTCGTCCCGAAATTAAAATGAACTTAGATGAACAAAGGAAATTATGATGCAAGGTAGTGTACAACGAACAATGTTTGTCGTTTGATTATAGATGAACGCTTCACTTTATGGAATCTTACAAGATTCTTGACATAATGCATGTCAATTTGAACCCTTTAAGTGAAATGTGAGACGTTTTGAAATGAAAGATTGGAAAACGTCTTGACATAACTTCTAGAATATAATTTCGTAGTAAAATGATGTCTAGAAATCAATAAAAGACCTACAATGGTAAGAAAAAATAACCGTCGGGATTTAAGAATCCCAAACGTCATTATATGAAACGATCTTAACGCATATCTTGTGAGTATGTATTTCTCCTTTGACCAATCATCGGTTTAAGAATAATACGATATACGAAGATTTTGGAATGAGTTTACGACGATGGTTAGGAACATTATTTAAAAGCAGAAAATGAATCGATCAATCCAAAATAACGATCGATGTTTCAATGCCATACACGGTATACGAATATTTGAAATAGATGCAAGTCAATTTCTCGACCCATTATCTCACATGAGTCAATATGAGATTTGTCAATTGGTTTATAATGCACTAATTGTCATCACGACCTTTAAAATAAAAAAGCATTTAGTGAATGAAAAGTTAAACAGGAGATTCACGGGAACACGGAGTTAAGGTTTTGTCATATGTAAAGGTAAGATACTTGGACACATACCAAGTTATGTCTCTCTTTTATGCCAAACCATGACTACAAGTTACGAAAATTTATGAACCGTTATATCCGCATCGCGATGAAAGTAATAACGAGTCTTATTGTTCAAAATCACGATAGAATTTCAATGATTTTCAGGGTTAAGGATCCAAAAGCGATTCAAACAGTGATGCAAACGATAGGAAATGCATTTGTAAAGATAGTTTGCAAAGTAGCAAATTTCCAAGTACAGTTTGCATACGTAGTTCATCAAAAGCTCAATCGTGAACATTCGTATGGCTTGAAAGATATGGACACAAGTTGACAATGTTTTTATTTAGCAGAAAGATTGTTTTAAGAAGATTACCATCACGCAGTCATGTGTTGATGACAACTCAAAATGAAAGTTGATAGGTAAGGAATAAATGGTTCGATATAGCTAGATCAAATCAAAACATGAGGATAAAGGGAAGAAAATCAATTTAAGAATTTAAATGCTCCAAGCTCGAAAACAAAATCAGCCTAGAGCAATCAGGTCTCCTTTCAAGTTCAGAGATCATGCTTTGGCTTGATAGGTCGAAATACTAACATTGTTTCACCCTTCAAGTTACTACATGCTTCTCGTCACTTGATTACAACCTTGATAAGTTACAGATCAAGAAATGTGAATAGTCATCAAGGTGTGGTTTTCACTCCTAACTTGATGGTGTATTCCCAAGGCATGACCTCTAACTTACCAATTAAAAAGCTCGATCCCAACTCATTGTTGAGGATCCACAGAAATAAAACGAGGTAACTCACCATTAAGGTAAGGGACGTCTCCCCTATCTTAACGATGTAGTTTTATAAAAACAAAATAAATAGGATGAACTTTTTCATCAAAATCCAGAATTTACTCCTATTTCGATGAGGTCGTTTCACTTGAGAAAATACAATCCATGAAAATGAGATTATCATCAAGGTATGGAATTCACGCCTATCTTGATGATTGAATTTTATAATAACAAGAAAACAATTGGAAATTGACAATTGTCACCAAAGTACGGGTTTCAATCCTATTTTGGTGAGATCATGTCATTTGTAAAATGCCATTCCAAAGAAAATAATCGAAGTCAATCCTCAAGATAAGGTAATCACCCCAATCCAGAGGATGAAATTTCATAAAACACACGATTGAAACCATTTATCGAAATGAATAGAGAATCATCAAAGTAAGGGAATCACCCCTGTTTTGATGAGTTAGAATCATTTAGGAGATACGAGTGTTCTTAGTCATAGGTTGACTTACAAACGCTTGCATCTCCCATGGTGCAAACGGTACGAAGTTTGACATAACAGCGAAAAGAAAAGAATATCAATTAGAAATTCAGGAAATTTCAAGTTACATCAATGTAACAAAAGAAAAATCATGCTTACAAGCTTAAGGTCAAGGTTCGAGATAACAGAATTTGTTATGATGATGTTCAAATCTTGAATAATTTAAATCAGGAAGACAAAATCAAGGACAAGAATGATTCGACATCACAATGAGATGTGAACATTCGATTCATAATCGAAGGGAATACATGGACTTCTCAAGATATGAGGTCAGCCATAACCTTATTAAAGACACACGTACTTATAAGTGGTAACAAAGTTATAATTAGTTTATTCGATCATTGAGGTGAGTGATCACTTATAATATTTGAGTTAACAAAATTAACATTCAATTAGCAAAGTATCTCGAGATGTAGGAATTCCACCTACAACATTGAATGTCTTTAGTTATGGGACACACCCTTAGGAAGATTTGAAAACCATAAGTAACGATTTAAAGTTTTAAAGATCATTCGGTTTAGATTCCTAATATCTTTAGGTATAATAAGAGTCATGTACACGTTGATCAAGGTATAGAAATAGCTACATGAAACGCCTAACGTGTAACGATGTTTGAACATAGGAGCTGAAAGGTAAGACGAGTTCAATATCACAGGAACATTACGTATGATAAGAATGAGAAGAAACCAGTTCAAAGAATCAAAGATTTTTAAGATACAAAGAGAATGGTTCCATTTGGTAACGCATTACCATTTGGAATCGTTGACATGTCAAGGTAAATTGACCCATTGGCCTTAGGAACTTGTGTATGTTGACCATAGTTTATCACTCATCCCAGAAATCCCCAGGTAAGCATAACTAGTCTCGCAATGAGATTTATACGATATGCTTGCCTTAGCCCGAAGGCCTTTTGCCAGGAAATCCAGAATACAGGTGTCTATGTGTCACACAAATTTCTTAGGTTCATGAAATCGAAACCTTGATGAGATTTTCATAGATTAGACATAGAGTCTAAGGAATTAATCCCACGATGATAAGTGTGGATTCCACATGTCGTTGAGAATAGGTTTAGGAAGTTCATTTGTCGGGGAAGGTCAAAGAGTCAAAGTTAAGTTTAGGGAGACAAGTAACTAAGTTTTAAACATTTAAAAGGCAATCCTATGCTAAAGCATCAAGTTGCACAAAAGGCATCCCTAAATAGATAGCATCATGTGACATGCAACAATAAGTATACACAAGATTATAAGGATTTTCCTATGAGGTTCATGCATAGCCTATAGTCTAGGTCACCATTTCTAATAACCTAAATCCCTATAGTTATGAGCTCTGATACCAATCTGTCACACCCCAACCTTGACGGCGGAAACGTCGAGGTGTGAGAGTTAAGATTGTTCACAGCCACATAACGCTATTATTAAATCCAAATATATTATTCATAAGTTTCAAAAGTAACATTACAATCATAAGTTTCAACAATGAACTAATATTTGACATGACATAACAAAGTACAATCAATTGATTTTATTAACTAGGTCCAAGTCCTAGATTATGCCAGCAACATAAGTGCACTTCAAACTTGGGGGTTTTTCCTGAAACATGATAAAAATAAAAGGTCAACTATAAATAGTTGGTGAGTTTCCAAGGTTTTCATACATAATATGAAAAGATTACAAGTAGCAACTCATGTCATAGGTTATAAGCTAGTAAGGTTATAGAACACATATCGTTACAACCAAACCTCGACTTGATTACAAGTATAAAAGATTGGCTAAGTGTATTTGGTTCCCTAGTGCACAAGCATACGGCTCCTAGGAGTCGGCAATACATCGACTTTAGCACCAAATAGGCTTGTCAGGCCCAAAGATCTAAGACGTCGCCAGGCTAGCAATAGTTAATGATTGTAAACAAACTATGTATCTCATATAATCACTTACAATACACAAATAACCATGACAAAATATAAAGATGAATTGCAAGTGCTTTACAAGTCTCAAACGTTTATAAGTGTAAGTTGTATAAGTATCATGTTTCACCCCAAAATAGTGTGAAATAAAGTAAAAAGGGGCAAGGAAAACTCACTTGGATATAAGCATTACAAGATGATATAAAAGATCAAAAGATAATCCAAAGTATTCCTTTACAAGGCACCTAAACATATATTATGAGTTTAAGGTTAATAATAAGATTAACGTTCAAACATGGATTAGGGTTTTGATAGAATTATGGGGGTTTTTAATAAGTAATACATCTTTATGATTATTTAAAAATAATTAGAATATTTGTTGATTAATAACAAATTATTATTCTAAACCATTAATCGAATTATACTTTATAAGGACTAATATTTGTAACATTTTGTGAAATTATAAAATATATAATTTCTACAATTATCATGATAAGGCTTAGGCTTTAATTAATATAATGTCCATTAATATTATAAAGACTTATTGTTTCAAGTCCAATAACTATTTAATTATTTTAAAAGAAAACCATTTAAATATAAAAGTTAAATAAACATAAAAATAATAGTTATATTTTTAGAAAGTAACATTTGGACCAAAAGATTTATTTGTTATTTGAAACATTTAAACTAAACAAAAAATTAATCTAAAAGTATTATTGAAAATATAATGTTTTAATAAATAATATTTAAAAATCTATTTATAAGATAATAAACTAAATGTATATTACTCATCCAAACTATTTAAAAGCATTGAAATATTTTATTAAATAAATTTACAGAAAGAAAAAGAATATGGTGTTTTAAAAGTTTAGTAAGTTTGTAATATATTTAGTTATAAAATTTGTAATTAATTAAAACATCAAAAGTTTTACAAGAATAATTTTACAGAAAATAATTATTTAACTTCTAAAATAAAGAAAATTATAAAAGTGATTTTTATAATTTTTTCAAGAGTTTCATAATTTTTAAAAGCTGAAAAACCTTTTAAAAAAAATAGTGAGGGTGCCCGGGTTCGAACCCGGGACCTCACATAGGAAATACGCGCATGTAACCAGTAGGCAAGGGCGCCTAAGCCTGCGAAAATATGGTTTTGAAATCTTATAAACCTAGTTTAAAGAAGTTCCCCCAAATGACATAAACCCTAGATTCGATTAATCCAAAATTGAACATCAATTCGGTGTTGTAAACCAAATTAACGTTGGGGCTTTCATTCCCCAGATAGAAACGAGTGTGTGGTGTGTTTAACTTACCCGATTATGCTCGAATTGAAGTGATTCGACCTGGTTTAGCTTCGGTTCCTTATGCGATGAATAGGGAGTATGAAATCGATGTTTGTGTGATATTTTAGGGGAATTGTGGTCACAGAGAGTTAAAAGGGATCGAATGTGGTGATTCCCCTCTGTTAAATATGTTCAAATTAGTCGATTTAGTCCCGAACGGGTTTTGTCTTTGCTTCGGTTGCTTCGGTTATGATTCAATGATTAATTGGTTATTAAACTCAAATTAAACCACGCATTTAGTTTCGTGATGATGTATCTTACGTTTCTCATCGATTAAACGACTCAATTCAACGGATTTCAGGTTCAATGGTTTGGTGGGTTTCGGTTTCGGTTGTAAGGTCACCATTTATTGTTCAAAACCCGGATTAAAATGTTCCCTCGAGTTCGAAACGCTTCCACGAACGGTTTGGTATCATTTTGCCTTGAAAAACAAGGGTGAAATGGCGGTTTGGGGTGGCCGGAGCTCGGCCGGAAGTTGGCCGGAGCTCCCGCCGGGAATACGGGTTAAGGGGGCGGTGGTTTGGGTTTTTACAGGATTACCCCCTGTAGTTTCAAAAGTTATCATTTTATGCATAAAACCTTTATTTTAAGTTTTAAAAATGACAACTAACCCCCCCCTAAGTTAATTAGTTCTAATTTAAGATCATTAAGTTTCTTCTTATTATTATTTTTACTATTAATATTGTTGTTAATATTATTATTTTATTATCCCTATTATAACTTGTATTATTATTACTACTATTAATATTAACATAATTAATATTATTTAATTTTTTTTTATTTTTAACTTTCATATAATAAAAGCTAGTGATAACCAAAAAGAATAAGATATGAGTTTCATAATTGTCAATAATGACCCTTATAAGAATAAACAAAGTTAACTTTTAATTTAATGAAAATACGAGATGTTACATCGGTTATCTGGGCAGCCAGCCTAATAGCATCTTCTAGTGTTGAAGGATTCCTTCCTAACACCGTATCCTGAATCTGCATGGGTAGTCCACCAATGTATTTCTCGATGGCTCGGGAGGTAGGGGTAGCAAGGTGCGGTACCAGAAGGCTCAGTTCGTGGAATCGGTTAGTGTATGCTAGGTTCTCGCCACTGTCTTAGGTTAATTCCCAGAATTCAGCTTCCAGTTTCCGGACTTCATTTCTTGGGCAGAACTCTTTAGTCATGAGCTCCTTAACTTCAGCCCACGTCAATGCTAAAGCAGTTTCAGTTCCACAGGTTCGTTTCTCCCCGTTCTACCAAGTAAGTGCGCGTTTCTGGAGAACACTTGTGGCATACCGTACTTTTAGATTTTCATGGCATTCGCTGTTTAGGAAGGTGTTCTCGATGCTTTCGAACCACTGTAGTAATCTGGTAGCACCTTCGGTTCCACTGAACTTAGTGAGATTGCAAGAACTGAAGTGTTTATAAGTACAGGTTTAGGGAGGGTTTGGTGCAGTTGGGTTTTGAACAACATTGTTGCCTTGGTTCAAATGGGTAAGTAAAGTTGGGATGACTGCACTAACTTCACGTGCTACAATAGCAGCAATCTTACGGCCAGAGTTTCTAGACCGTGAACGGATTTGACGAGAAGAGATTCTGGAATATTATTAAGATATTTTATGAGAATTGGATAATAGTAGTTATACCACATGAAAACGACAATCGGGAATTTGGCATAATAACAATGAGATGTTCCGTGTGTAATTGTTTGATTCGTAAATCAAAGCGAGTACATTGACTAATCAAAGTGTTATGTCCAACACAACCTTATTGAAGACATGCGTACCTATAAGCAGATACTCATCCCGAGGTTCCCAGGTAAGGTAGACAGATCCATTGGTTGATTTGGATTTATACGAATACCTTTCCTAGACAGAACACCTCGAGATACAGACATCCTACTCTTCCAGCATTGCATGTTTCAAGTTGTAAGACACAGACTTTAACGAATTTAAAAACCAGGATAACGATTCAAAGCTCATTTTGAAAACCATTTGATTTAGGCACACATTGCCTTGAATATGATTTAAGATTTATGTGTATATTGATAAGAATCAAAGTATGAGAGGAATCACATAAGGCATATAATCACATAATCAGGTATAAACATATAAGGCACATATAATCCTATCTAAGCATATAACATACATGAGAGGACTCATGTGTAAAGGTACTTAGTTATAGTCTAGGTCATTCCATTCTAATAACCTAATTCCCTATAACCATGGCTCTGATACCAATCTGTCACACCCCGACCGACGGTGGAATCATCGGAGCGGACGAGGGAATGATTGATTGTTCATAACACATGATCGTCTAATAGTGGAAATAATATTAAAATCAGATTACATGGTAGCATAAGTTTAACATAAGCAAATACAACAGTTGAAGCTACAAATAACAAATGCCTTTTTATTTGACTAAGTCCGGGTCTTAAATGAGCATGTAGAAGTCCACTAACTTGCTTAACCTGAAATCATGTGAGAAAATAAAGTCAGCTAACGAGTTAGCTGGTGAATAATCACAGTTTTGAATATACGTATAGATTGATTGATTGAGAATAATCCAATTCACAAGGTAACATTAAGACTTATATTGTAATAGTAAAGCATATAGATAAACCGACACAATAACAACCCCTTGACTTGACACTTGCATATAATAGACTCCACACATACACCATAGATTAACTCCTGCCTCTGGCACAATCACTACTCGACTATTCATATGAGGTGGGTTATCCAAACCAGTAGATCTATCATTGATACCAGGATTGATTGATTGGATTAGGGTTTTACTGTCGTCCAGTTTATCATAGTATGTTCATATAGTTGCAAGTAATAACATAACCTGTCTTGAATTGAATTTAGAATGAAATAACAATAGAATATCATGTTTGAATATTGTATCACATGATTTCCCCCAAATAAGAAATGATATAAAAAAGGGTATGAATACTCACTTGATTGATGAGATTAGAATCTAGATGTGATAGATTAGACACCAATGATTTCCTTATGATTAACCTAAGGAACGGTGCCTCGAATTAGAATAATAGTGATTTGAGAATTTGGGAATGTATTAGGGTTTCCATTGGGTTTTGAATGGTAGTTTAAATAAACTAATTTTATTTAGTTTGAATGTCTTTGAATTATAGTAAATTCATTTCAATTAATTATATAGAAATAATCTACCAATATACTTGACCATTTGATTGATTGTTAAAATGCAGGAGGAATAAATAATTAATTTTATTAATTAATTATATGACAATTAATTAAATTTTTAATTATTTAGGTGACTAAAAGTGATAAAATGATTTGAAAAGATTTATATATAAAACTTTTATATTTGATTGAGATAATCATGATTTAAATAATATTACATAAATATTATTTAATCCAATAATTATTTAGTGATTTTAACAATTATTTAAAGTCTATTTTTTTATAAAAAATTTAACTAGTTATGTTATTTATTTGAAACAATTAATAAAATAAATAAATAAAATATTGAAATAAATTTCAGAAAATAATTGGGTTGTTTTAAAAAATTTTAATGTTTGTAAAAACATTTTTATAATTTTTAAAATTTTTTTTTGGAATTTTTAAAGGCTTAAAAATGCCTTAAAAATAGGTGTAGGTGGCCCGGTTCGAACCCGGGAACTCCTGTTTGACATGGGACATGGGAATCGATGAACCAAAGGCCTAAGCCGCATTAGGATCCGGTTTCAAATTCTTTTAAGCATCGACCACAGAAACCCCCAAATCGATTTGAGCCCTAGTTCGAATTCTCTCCAATTGAGGTTCAATTCGATTTCAAATGCATCTGCAATCATGGGGCTTTTGTTCCCCATGAGAAATCGAGTACGTGTGTATGTCGAATTACCTTTATGGTGTTCGATATGGTGATGAACTCAACAAGACAAGTCGCGACCGTGGTGTTCAATGGATTAATGGGTAAGCATAGATGATAATCAAATTAAATTGATAGGAGGCTTCGGATAATGATCTGGAATTAAAGCCCTTTGTTAATTTTGATTAAAATCGATCGAAGATTGGGTTTTTAAGGAGTTGCAGGTCGACGGTTTCAAGGGGTTCGAGTATGGTGTTTGGGTTCGTTTTGAATGAAACCGAGTGTAGATATCGATTAGAGACGGTTATATACTCGTTTAGGTTTGCTTAATTTAATCATTAGTGGATTTGGTGCTCGGTTAATGGCCAAGAACAAGCCGAAGACATGGAGAGAAATCGGGGGATGAATGGGGGGTGGGGTTGGGTGTTTTCAAATTTTACACAACTAGTCCCTGTGGTTTGTAGGAATTTACAACTGCAAATCAATGTTTTGTTTTAGTTTTAAATAATTTACCATTTATCCCCCTGAAGTTTGGATTGTTATCATTTTATGTAATTATTTATAAGATTTAATACAACTTATATGTTTATTATTATTAATATTATTAGTATTATTGACGTTATTATTATTAATATTATTATTATTATTATTGTTATTAATAATATCAATTATTTTTAAGATTTTACAAAATTAATTTTAATTTAATTTTTTTAAGTTAATTACGAGATGTTACAAAAATCACCATTCGTCGCGTCTTAGCTGATGTCGTTGGAGGTTGTTTCCACCGGTAATGACCTAAGTCACGACCATTTGGTATGATTTCTATCCCGACCATATATTGTTTTCATTTAGATATGTTCCAATTAAAGAGCGGGTAGAGTTAGGTCATTGTTTTTGCCGGTAACCATCACGGCTGCATGTCACGACCTTCTTCTTCATCGGTGGGTAGGGTTGGGGTTGGGTTTTAGTTTAGACTAATTACACAAAAAGTCCCTGAATATAGTGGAGTTAATTACATAAATGGTCCTTATGTTTTGGAAAGGGCATATTGGTCATTTTGCATCAATTTAAACAAAAAGTTAACGGAAGTTATTCTTAATATTTATACTCATTATAAAATTAGTAGCATTAAACTCAAACTTGTTAATCAGAAAATTTAGTATTCAAACATGTTATTTTTTTTTCCAAATTACAAGGGCAATGTTATGTAATTAACTCTTGTTTTAATTAAGTATATGGTAATATAATGAACATAAAATATTAAAAAAATAAGATTTAATCAAAACTTATAGTTTGATCTGGTTTTATACGACCATCTTTGATATAAGTTGTAAACCAAGATGTTAGCTACAATGAAATTTTTGAGACCGACGGATTGAAAGATTAAAGAAAATCAATTGTAAAACCAAAATAATGACCGCTTTAGGCAGTTTCATGTTCTGAAATTGACCGTGAACACACAGTATCTTCACGTGTTAAACGGATGCTTACTCGTTAAAGATTAGGGGTTCAAGTCTTGTCATGGACTGTAATGTTAAATTATGGACTTACTCAACTAATGCGAGTTTGAACCCGTGCCCTGAACCCGTGCCCTGAACCCGCTTGCTCACTTTTATTTTTTATTATTTTGATTGAGTTTCCTTTTCTTCTTTTTTCCTTTTCTTTCTTTCGCTTGTAGGTCTACTCTACAGGTAATGGTTTGTCAATCACTTGTGTGGACTTTACAACAGTGTCCTCTCTTGTTACTCTCAAGGGTAATGATTTATTACATGTCAGATTGCGTTGAAGATGAAATCACACAAAGCTGCTAACATTAGAAATCTTGTTTTGAAAGTCAACACTTGTGATATCCCTTTTTCTTTTAATACATTTCTAGCCCCATACAGTAGATTTGTTGAACAGGGTTTAGCGGGTCGTGTATAGTAATTTATCAACCTCTAAGTCCCAAACTTTTCTTTTTAGTATGATTGGTTTTGCTATTGGGGGGTGGGGGTGGGGTTGGGGGGGGGGATTATGGTGCAACTTGTTGTCTGTTTATCTATTACTTTATTGTACTTGTTTGTTTTATCCATCAAATATCAAAACTAAAACTTCTACGTTTTCTTTCTTTTTTGAGTTTTGCTATTTTAATTCTCAACTTACATGCATACCATTAAGAGACGTTTATTTTGCATCTACGTCTCTGTATAAGTTTATTAAACGATTAGTTCACCATTAAGCATGAATACAACTCGCTATGGTTTGTTTAAAGCATTATACTATTCTTGATACAAAATTAAATTCTTTATAAACATAGGAGACAAAATCAACATAACATTTTTCCGGTATAAACGTGGGTCATTAAAATTACATCTTTCATCCTTCAACTTTCAAAACTTAAAAATTTGATCTTAATTGTTTGTCAAATCATAACAAAGTTTGTATCTGGCTTGAACGTCCCCTAATAAACCCCGTTAAATTAGGATGAAGAATAAGATTTAAACAAAGTTCATAATATTTGAGGGGGGTTGGGGTCATTTAATGAAAGATAATCAACCCCTCATCCAATCGCATTGCGTCACTTCCAACGACCCTCCGACTAAAAGTCAAATGCTGACCATACACCCCTTAAATGTTTCGCCAAATCTATTAATTTTGCCCCAATTTTAACTCCCAACAAGATAATTCAATCCCATGATCTATATGATCACTTCTCATATTATTCATCACTCAAATTCGCGCAATTTTAAGGGATCAAAGCACCAAAAAGGTTCGTTCTTTACTGATCTTGATCTCATTATTTAACCCATCAATTCTTTTTAATAATCCCATGTTAAAGGATTAGTTAAAGATGGTTATACCAATCATTAATCTTTAATCGTCAATACCCTTGAATCTGTTGTTTGGATTTATGCTTTAGTGATGTATTTAAGTGTTGTAAATTGGTTGCACTACAGGTGTTCGACTTATTGCTCAAGTGATATAGAATGAGAAATAGATCAAAGCATTCTTCGGATACGTCAACGAATCTAGTGATGGTGTTTCTAATTCTGGAAAGACGATTAATTCGACAAAGATTAAGAATGTAGTGACTGCAAAGAGATCAGGTTATGTTGTTCTGGCATTGTTTATCTTGATCACACAAGGGATATGGGCAGTTTATCATTATCAGTTTCAGAATTTGCCGGACCCACTCACTGCCAAGCAGGTGGGGAAAAGGGTTTTTCGGAGGAAGAGGCAATGAAGCATGTCAAAGAGTTGACTCAATTGGGTCCTCATCCTGTTGGTTCTGATGCTTTGGAGCTTGGCTTGCAGGTTTGGTTTGTTTTTACTAGTTATGATGATAAGGATAGTCGTTAATCATTGATTTATATCTTAGTATAGAAAGATCAAAAATATCAGCTTAATAGAAGTATAGAATTAGTTAACAAAATCCTAAGTAGCTACATTCAATATTAAAGAAACAACATGAAAGGATACATTTTATGCTGTTGCAGTTGTTTCCTAATTATATCAAATTCCTATTAGCAGTTCATGTCGTGATAATCAAGTTACAAGTATACATTTAACACATAACAGTAGTCGTCCAAATTAAAGTGTGTGCATGTGCCAATACAATTTGTTCATATTGCCATTATTTTCTTGTTTTTGCAGTATGTCTTAGAAGTGGCTGAGAATATAAAGAAGACAGCTCACTGGGAAGTTGATGTTGAAGTGGACCTTTTTCATGCAAGCTCGGGTGCTAATATCCTGGTCAGTGGACTTTTTAAGGGAAAAACGCTTGTTTATTCAGATCTCAAACATGTTGTTTAAAAATCTCGCCAAAATACGATTCTGAAGCCACAGATAGTGCTATTCTGGTCTCTTCTCACATAGATACTGTTTTCGCGGCGTATGTTTCTTCCATTTTCGCCTAATTTCGATTCACTACTTTTTTTGGCTATTTTTCAAATTACTACTTTTTGGCTTTTGTTTTAATGGAAAATGATAATGAAAATGAATCATTGTGTTATTAAAGGGAAGGAGCTGGTGACTGTAGTTCTTGTGTAGCTGTTATGCTAGAGCTTGCTCGCGGGATCTCTCACTGTGCTCATGGTTTCAAGAATTCTGTTATTTTCTTGTTTAATACTGGGGAGGAAGAGGGCTTGAATGGTGCTCATAGCTTTATAACTCAGGTATCTTTGCTTATGTCAAGTGGTTTGCTTAAAGCAAGTGTTTTAATCTGCAGTATAGTTTTATTACAATTTTTTTTCTTATTGTTCCAAATGGTAACTTACAAAATTGTGCAGCATCCATGGAGCAGCACCATACGTATGGCTGTTGACTTGGAGGCCATGGGCATTGGAGGAGCATCTGCTATATTTCAGGTATATAGATAGTGCTGTAGTTCTTACTTCTTATATTGGGTAGGAGTGGTGAGATGAATAGTCTTTGATGCCATTAAGCAGAAAAAAAAATGAACTTTAAGTCAACTATAAGTTGGCCTTGGTACTTTCATTAATATGTTGTTCAAATTGATAGGCGGGTCCTGATCCATGGGCTATTGAGAACTTCGCATTGGTAGCGAAATACCCATCTGCCCAAATTCTTGCTCAGGTGTGTATCTTTTTTTCATTATATCATAATTTATGTCATCAATATCTCAATTCAAGGAGCTTTAAATTTAATTTTTATTTAGTCCTGCAGGATCTTTTTACATCAGGTGTTATAAAATCTGCTACCGATTTTCAAGTCTACAAAGAGGTTGCTGGTCTTTCAGGGCTTGACTTTGCTTATGCAGATAATACTGCTGTATATCACACAAAGGTATTGTTGAAGACTGCACACAATCATTTTAAAGTTTACCACTATTATAAATAAGTTCTCACATATACATTGTAATTAAAATGATCATTTATTGACTTACAGAATGACAAGTTGAAGCTTTTAAAACCGGGTTCCCTTCAACATCTTGGAGAAAATATGCTAGCCTTTCTGCTTCATACTGCCGCATCCTCTCAACTTTTAAAAGGCAAAGCAATGGCCATCAATGAGAAGAGTGATGGTGATGCTGCCATATATTTTGACATTTTGGTATGTTTATTATTCTATAATATCAAATAATTTATACTTATGTTTCTTGATTGTTAAATACGATTTATTAGCATTCCCACCTCTCCAAATAAGAGGTTATTTTGACTTGTGAGATCAAACATAGGGGAAACCGGCAAACTGCATAAAATGGTAACCATCTTTAGTCTGATTCTTTTTTGGGTACTATATATGCACCTGTTATTATTTCCAAAAATCTTGTTAAAACCTCAAATATGCAATCTGTCCTCAAATAGACTTTAATTTTAACAGATATAAAAAAAGTGTACAAATTGCCAAAAACATGACTACGAAGCTATAACTGTTGCATAAAAGGTTAAAGAAAACCTCTTCTCCATGAACATAGGGAGTGTCATTAGTTAAAAGTTTGCATTTTCAACTATATTTTTATATTTTAATTTCGATGCGACACCTCAGGGAACATACATGGTTGTATTCCGTCAACGTTTCGCAAATATGCTCTACAATTCAGTCATACTGCAATCCATCATGATATGGGCTACATCACTTATGATGGGTGGTTCACCTGCGGCTATTTCTTTATCCTTCTCATTATTAAGCATCATATTAATGTGGGCATTTTCATTAACTTTCTCAATCACCATTGCCTTCATTGTATCACTCATTTCATCATCACCAGTTCCCTTCATTTCAACCCCATGGCTCATTGGAGGTTTATTCGCTCCCCCCGCTTTCCTTGGGGCTTTGACCGGTCAACACATTGCTTATCTCATACTAAAAAATATATATCACGAGCGCTTTCCAGAAGAATGGAAAACCTGTCTCCTGTGGTTCAATCAAATTGGGCCAAATTGGAAGCTGAAAGATCACTTTACAAAAGTGGTTTGTTGCAATGGCTTATAATTCTAGTTGTGGGACATTACTTTAAGCTTGGATCTTCTTATGTAGCCCTTGTGTGGCTAGTCTCCCCAGCTTTTGCTTGTAAGTTTACTTTCCAAAAGATAGTGTCTTTTTCCAGTCAAAGTTTGGATTTTGACTGATAAAAGTTCTTGGTTTTCTAGATGGCCTGCTTGAAGCAACTCTATCTCCATCCCGAGCACCAAAGGCACTTAAAACAATAACATTATTATTGGGACTTTCTGTACCTTTTTTAATCTCTGGTGGCATGTTTATTCGGTTAGCAGGAACAATCGTTGGTATTGCTGTTCGCTTTGACAGGTATTGCAAGGCATATAAATTTTGTAGTTTTTCAAAAAATTTCCACACCCATATAAAATCTTAATATTAAAATTGGGGATTTAACTTAAAAATTCGAATTTACCTTTCATTTTCTTCTCCTTTGTAAATGACGTGATGGTAATTGCGATGACTTGCTATTAAACTTTTCATCTTTAAAGTGTCTGATTTTGAGAGTGTTGGATTTTATATACATGCAGAAATCCAGGAGGCAGTCCTGATTGGTTGGGAGCGTAATAGTTGCTGTGTATATATCCGCTGCCATATGCCTTACATTGGTGTATCTCCTTTCATACATCCACATATCAGGTTCATTTTTGCAATATTGATCCATAAAATTGCTCCCTCATTATAGATAAGATCCATAATTGACAATTGAAACTTGACTTACAGTTTTTGGAACTTAAACTGATGCTACACCTTTGACTTAATATAAGTTTTGTCGTATCTCAGAAGTTCTTTTGACTATCAAAAGTCAAATGTAGACTTGTTTAATTAAAGAGTCCTTTTTCTTCTATTTGAATGAAAGCAACAATATAGACCGATTTATCATTTTAGTTAAGGCTGTAAACGAACCGAACGAACACGAACGAGGCCTTGTTCATGTTCGTTCATTAAGAAAATAAGTTGTTCGTGAAGTGTTCACGGACACTTACTGAACGAGATTTCTTGTTCGTGTTCGTTCTTTAAGGAAATGAATTTGTTCATGAAATGTTCACAAACACAAACGAACACAAACGAAGGCAAACGAACGCATACAGATATATTCATGAACACAAACGAATTTTTTTAAAACAAACAAATACAAACCATTATATATTGATTTTATAATTACAATCCCAAACATTATGTAATACCCACCAATATGAATAAATACTTAACATAATTATCTCAAACATAACTTTTAATGAACGAACGCAAACGAAAGTTAACAACACATTATTAATATTCACGAACATAAATGAACGAATGCAACCTCTGTTCATGTTCTTTCGTTAAACTAAACGCACGGAATATTCTTTTTCGTGTTCGTTCATTTATTAAACGAACTTCCCGCCAAATGGTTCACGAACAGTTTGCTGAATGTTCGGTTCGTTTACAACCCTAATTTTAGTAGCTAAATATTATTTGTGTTATTCTTCTAGATTGCCTTTTGAATTATTGTTTTTTTTTTTTTAATTTCTAGGTGCAAAAAAAGTAATTGCAATTTCAAGCTTTATTGTCTGCACCCTTTCCCTAACTGTGGTAGTATCTGGAATCATTCCACCATTCACTGAAGACGTTTCAAGAGCCGTGAATGTAAGGTTCTATTTGTTTTGTTCATTCACATTTTTTACTTTGTGGTTTCCACCTAGTGTGATTAGAAATTAAAATATGATGTTGGTCCCATGATCTTAATCTGAGAAGGTAAACGAGACCCAAAGAACTGTTCCAGAAAAGAGATGCATTTTGACGTCTGGTAGGCCGAACTTTGTACTCTCCAAATACAAGCATAAGTATTTTTGTTAGCAAATAGTTTTTCTATTCGTACTAATTAATTATAAATATTAGTTGAGTTATGAATTTGTTCTGCAAGAAATTAAGGATTCTTAAGAGATTGGAAGATGAAAAGCAACCTATTTGATTACTAGATGTCAAAATCAGAGTGACATTTCTCATTTACCTATGAGTGGGTTGATTTGGGTTTTGTTTGATCTCAAATGGGTCAAAGAAGTGTTAAAAGGTTAACAAGTTGATTTTTTTTTTGCATACGATCGCCTAAGCATATTGTCCAAAGACTTAGATTATTAATTTATTTTGTAATACTATTCTTTCTGAAATTATAATTAATACATTGATTTAGGAAAATCAAAATGGATATTCTTGTGGGTCAATCCAAACCCGGCCCGTCCTAAAAGAACTGTTTTGACAGTTTACCCAACTGCTGGCCTCACCCCCAATGCATGTTTTGACAGTTTACCCAACTGCTGGCCTCACCCCCCAATGCATACTTTTGTGTGGAACCAATGGATTTGATTTACCTATGTAAACCCGTGATAATTCTCAGGTTGTTAATGTTGTCGATGCATCTGGAAGAAATGAGGAACACAAGGAACCAGATTCATATATTTCTTTCTTTTCAACTACCCCTGGAAAGTTAACCAAAGAGATTGAACATATTGGTGAAGGGTTTGTATGCGGAAGAGAAAACAGTACTGATTTTGTCACTTTCACTACTTCATATAGTTGTTGGACGACGGGCGATTCAGTAGATAAATCCGATATTCCAACATTAAATGTGGAAACTGATTCAAACATAGATGAAAGACTTACACAAGTTACAATTGACACCAAAGTTTCAACACGTTGGTCTCTTGCAATCAATACCAACAGAATAGAAGATTTCCGACTCAAAGGTACTGTCTTTACGATCAAGATTCCTTTAACCCTTTGTTATCAGTTTTTTCACGCGTGTTATAAACTTATAATTCATTAACTTTATTTCTTCAGATGCTGAAAATGGCGAGGAACTGGTTCAAATTGGCACGAAAAGTAGTTCAGATGGATGGCATATTATTCAGTTTTCTGGAGGGAAAAATGCTCCAAAAGATTTGATTTGACTCTCTACTGGGTCAAAAACAACACTCAAGAGATAATGATGATGATGATCATGGTCTCCTGTTGAAATTAAGAACAGATGTTGACAGATTGACTCCAAAAGTCAAAAGGGTTCTTGACAAGCTTCCTTCATGGTGTTCATTGTTTGGTAAGTCCACATCTCCCCATACCTTAGCCTTTTTAAGTAATCTACGTGTCGATTTCTGATTCAACGACACAAATATAAACTCTCACAGATGCATTCGTAACATCGATATTTCTTTTTATTTAAGTTTTCTTCTTTTGTATTGGATATTAGTTATGAGGTGATAGAACAAGTTACAGGTTGGTCAATAAGTAATTTATGATTTGATCGGTCAATATTACAAACAGACATTGGTGTGCTAAAAATGTGTGTTGTGTTGACTTTTTTCCCATTTCATCATTGACTTCATTTGTTTTCTGTAACTAAAATCAATATTACAATTTAAATCCTTATTGGAGTCATATGAACAAGAACTGAGGAAAATAAGGGCATAGAACTTTCATGGTTGACTTTTTGACCAAATCTCAAGCATATGTCTAGGGTCTCGAGATAAATGTTTGAAAATTTCTGCTGTGTTACTTTTTTATTTAAAAATTAATGATTTTATTTTTAATTTTTTTTCTTGGGTGTAAACCTACCGTTTCGGGTCTATGTCCAAGGTCGACTACTCGACCGCCCACAAGACCCAGCCCCTCTGATGCGCAGATGTCCCTCCAACTGGCTCAAGTGGGATTCAAACCCAACACCTTCACTTTAAAAGGGCGGACTCTTAACCACTGGACCAAGTTGTTAGGATTTAATTACAATCATTATTGGAGGAAAACCCCCGATTGGTGTGAATCTTGAAAACACACGTGAACCAAACCAGCTGCACGTGACCAATCTGTCTGTTCCTAATCCCAATTACACTTTGGGATTAATATTGTCAGTGGGATTTTCATTTTTAATATATTGGCTTAAGTATTATTCATCAAAGCAATATTATGTTTCACCAACATTAACTCACAATAAAGTCCTTAAGGACCACCTCTAACTCCAGTGGTTCACATTTCGGGTCAAAGTCAACAGAGTTAATAACTGGTTTTTCGAATACCCGGTTTTGGTTTCTCAAATAACCTTACCTATGTAACTAGTTACGTTAGTAGCCGAACCGGTTTATCAATATCGGTTAAAAAAACCCTTCTTTTATTGTTTTAAAAATCAAGTAAATACTAAGTACATAGAACAAGCTCAATAAACTTTGTTTTGAACTTATTTTAAAATTGTAGGAATTATAAAACATGATCTCGTTACAAAAAGAAATAAAACTAACATTTTTATGATAGTTTGTATAGGAATCTTTTTATGAAGAGGTTGTGTTAACTCATAGATACAAATACTCTCTCAAAGGCATACTCACTACTACATTGATTCTTCATGGTGTTTTCACCGAACCCTTGATTCATTCTTCGTTTTTCATTTCATAACTTCTTTCTCTCACGTCTTTAATTTTATAATAGTTAAGATAGCATTGCTATCCTCATTGACTTCATCGGTAAAGGATTGTATAGTCATAATCTTTAACCAACTCTAACCGACATTTGTGCCCTACATTTAATTTTTTTTATGAGCGGAGTAATTAGAAGTGTTGTTATTGAATCATCCGAAAAACAGTTGATGCTTAGACCGCTTGTGGATCACCTATGGATGTTTAATCCTTGTTATGTCTAACAAACAACACAAAAACGACTGCGGTGGATGTTTGTGAATGAGCCATGCATCAACCGTCGAGAAGCCACTCAAAATGTATCCCCTTCTTAGTCATACATAATATAATTATGACTTATGAGTTAGCTATCATCTGTGAAGCAACAGTCGATAAACCCTTAACAAACCGTAGAAGGATGCAAAACAAGCGATTATATTCTCATCTTCGGTTGCATACTTGAAACATACTACAAAAACATCCATCATATACTTATATATTCCCATAAAAGATACGACACACGTTAGCCATCTCGGACGGTACATATACTCCTTCACTTGTTATACATACCTATATATAGTGGTGAAATTTATTTGAAGGAAACCGTGTCTAACATGCGTGCTAAACAATTAACAAAATGTGATTCTACTTATACTGCATATATATTATGGTTTGATATCTATTGCTACTGTTACATGTATTTTACATATTATGGTTCTACGTTTTGTAAAAACAATGTTTACTGTTTTCCACAAGTTAAAAGGAAATAAACACATTACCAAGCAATATAAACATGATATAAAACATAATTAAATAAGTTCTCAAAATCTAAATGTCTTAGACGTGTTAAATTAAAAGGATAGTTCACCACAACCTCCATAACCTAGAAAAACATAAATTTGATACTTGCTTCAAGTACCCCATAACCGAGAGTTTCGGTTTCGGTTTTGGTTTCGGTTAGGGCTTAAAACCAACCCGAACACCTTGTGCACGCTCCTACTTACTTGACTGTACATTTTGAATCCGCTCGAATCATTAAGCGGTCTCGACGCATGGACCATCTTCCTCTGATGAGCCGCGAGCCAAACCATTCTGAAGAACCACCGAACCAGTTGTGTCATTGGACCCGGTCTCCGATACTTGTGGCTCAGTCACTATTGCTTGTCCAAACAACACAAACACCCTTTTTACCTCATCTTTTGCATCTTTTTTCTTCTTCAACTCGGGTTATAGCTATCGTTCCCTATGGTTAACAAACACGAAATGTTCTCATCGCGTTCTTGAAACGGGAGGCGGCCCGTTGAGTCATGATCATCGGACCTGTATGGGTGCATTTGGTTGGGTCGCGGATAATGGTCCATCTCGAGTTGTGAACTGTGCCTGGCTCCCTGAATGCTTGATGGCATTGTAAGCAGCGAGAAGTCGGAGTAATGAGGCAACCGTAGCTTCTTTCTTGGAGGCGAAAATGGCGAAAGATGAATCGCGGGCATACTCGCCACGAGTTCAACTAACCATGGGTTGACCCGTTTCACATTCTGTAGCAATTCGGGCTCGTCCCAAGTAACCTTCATTAGCCCAAACATCCAAATGTCAAGACCATTACATCAAAAACCCAAAAACCATTATTTGCCATAAATCAAACAAGAAATGTATACCTGAAGAAGCCTCCATGGCGAATTAGGCCAATGGATATGATCTTCGACTTGAACCGATGAAATAGTGCCCATAAACCAGCTAATCCTCGACGAATCTTCGGTCTCGAACGCCATCTTGAACCTCATCCCGGGACACCATTGGATCTTCATTGCAGCTTTCACTGCAGAAGCTTTTACACAGAACTCTGGCGTGCTCGAGCGAGGGTAGTACACAACTTCAAACGGTTGGTTGGAAGCTGCAAGATTTGCAGCTTCCACCACCAACCCCACACTCACTTTCCCTTCGGTTTTCGTCCTCCATCCGGAGTCTAGTGAGCCTCCCGCCACACGAAGCACCCGGGGTTTCAAGAAACCGGCCCCCGGTCCCCCTCTTTGCCCTCCTAATTCCCACACAGATATCCTCATTATGAGTTTTGAAAAATACAATGGAGTCACCAGCCACGAGCTTCTTGTGGTTGACAAAATTGCTCCACCCGGTAGTTAAAAGATGCCGCCGGGAGTTCCTCTATAGATATGGCGGAACTTCCACGTCCGGCCGTGAACATCCTTCACCAGCAGCACCTGCACCGGCGGCTCCGCTGCGTAATCCAACCGTGGAAATATCGTCTCCGCACAGTACCGCGGAACCGAGAATCCACCACCGTTGTTCGCATCCGATTGCGTCAACGTCTTTGCGAAAGACGAGGGTTTCTCTTTGTTTTGATCACTCAGATCAAACCCTAAAACCCCACTATCACCACCACCACTATCATCATCATCGTCATTATAGTTTTGAGTTCTCATTGGAACAAGTGCAATCTTTGCATAAACTTCATCTGTGTCGGGGTCCGTCATGAACCTGACAGCAGACACTCGACACAGAACATAGGGCGGGACCCGGCCCCCGAAATCAATATTTCGGGTGCCGGAGTGCTCCGCATGCCCCTGAGGAAAATAAAAAACCTTAGAGTTGACCGGAGGCATTCGCACCATGCCTCCGGCACAGGCATGCCATAGCTCCGAATCCAAGCTTTCTTCCACATCATTCATCGGTTTCTTCACACAATTATCCATCACATTAATCATCGCAAACTTCATCAAAATCTACAAAACCCACAAAAAACCCATGAAATATCAGTGAAACATCATTGTTCAAGTATCTTTTGATTCATAAAACCCACAGGTAATTAAGAAACTTAGAAGTTAATTAATTTCGCTTGAGATCGAGTGAAATCGATCAATAAATAGAGATAGATGGTGGTTTGATAACCTGAAGGTTTGTTGCCGACCGTACGGTGGCATACAACAGACAGATAGATACATATATGTATGTATGTATGTATGTATGTATGTATGTATGTATGTGTGTGTGTAACTTGTAAGTATGTATATGGAGATTTTGCAGGTTTGTTGTTGATTCCAGAGAATACCGAACCCCTAGTATCTCGCTATGTAATCTGGAGGTGATGACTTTACAAGAATACTCCTCCGTTATTTAGTTTGGTTTAGAAACTGAATTGGTATTTTGTATTGTTACTGGATTGGTCCCTCTACATTTGTCTCATGTTACTGGAACACTCACTACATCACTTCGATCAATGTTTTGAGAACCGGCCCGAACAGCTGATCGGTCATGTAACAGATTCATTGGTCGGATCGGTCAAACGAGAATTAAAAACCGGATGACGTCATATATAAAAAAATCAATATTATTGATATATATATATGTATATATATATATATATATATATATATATCAAAAACAAATATGAAAAATAGTATATGTTTTCAAGTGAATTTATACTTTTGTCATAATATTAATACTTAGTTAACTAGAAAATGTATCATAAATTATTAAATTTAATCAAAAATGAGATTTTGAAAGAAAAAAATATTTGAAACTTGGTTTGGCCACCAGTCCGGTTCAACTGTTCACTGGTCTAACCGGTAACCAGCCGGTTCAACTGAAAACGGTCAAAATACACACAATCAGACCGATGCTATGATCGTTCTCGGTCCGACCGACCGGTCTGGTTTTGAAAACGATGCCTTTAATACACCACTAACATTGGGATCAAGTAAGTCGAATTTTGGGCTTGACAAGTGACCCGTAAGAGGTTATGGCAAGAAAACCAAGTAAAACTAGCATTCAAACATGAGAGCTCTATAAGAGAAAAATCAGATGTTTATTATTGTATCAGCTTTTTACATGATAAAATAATGAACATACCTTTAGTCTCTTAAAGGGCTCTTATATGGTCTAATTGGGATTAAAAGTTACGTCGTTAGTCTATGCCAATGTTGCATGTGCCATTTATCAAGGCTTCTAACGCAATCTTGTTTTGTCTTTGAAGTTATTCTATTAATATGCTGTTAAATCCATACACTAGTATTACTTGTTATTATTTTGTCATATGGTTATATAATGGTCATTCAAAACAAAACAAAACAAAACACTGTACAAATGTAACAAACAATATTAACTTATAGTATCGATAACAAATTTAAATAACAGTCTACAACGCTCACATTCCATCATTCTTTCAATGCCAAAGTCTCGTCCAAAAAGCATATGGCAGTTTTAAAAGGGGATGAGGATAAAAGCCAACACTAAAATCTTAATTCAGAAAAAAACGTACCAAATCACATGAATAACCGATGGTATGGCCATGGTTTTATACTTTTTAATAACTTATTTTTTTCCCTAGTTTTGACAACAACATCCACAAAATCGAATTGCCTGTCACAACTAATCCACTGTTTATAAGTAAAGAACCATCACCGAGCCATCACATATTCACATCTAACAACCAAATCGAAAATTTCTTTTAAGAATTTCACAACCAATAGTGATAATCTATCAGAATATTTTACAGTTTTCAAAGTCCAAAAATGAAAGACCTAGATCTATATTAAAATATCTAACTGGACACTTAGAAAAAGTGAAGGCTAATGGTCAGTCAGTTAATCAAACCATTTTCTATATTTGACGGGTAATCGAAAGAGAATAAACAAACCGATAAGTTAAACATTTACAATAATCAAAACTGTTGGTGTGTTATGATCTAAGTGGAAAGTGAAGGGGCTATATTGAAACTTTACGAACTTGACTTATAGCATTTAGTTGAGATCCGAATCTCCGCGTTATGAATGTTTTCTTCCACTTGCATTGTTTAGCGCGTGTTCACACTCTCGTTAACTGCATAAGAACTTCAAAGAGCAAATTATGTACAAAATCAAGACTTTTGTTACAACATGGTATTTTATTTACAATCAATTTGAATAATAAGACGCAAATACCGTATAAATACTTGTACATAGCACTTTCAAGAGGTGACGAGAGAGAAGAAAGATAGTGGATTATGCGTGTACCTATGTCTAGGGGTGATCCTAAGAGGGGGTCGATTAGGCGATTGTCCAGGGCTCAATCTCGCCCACCTAGGATCGAATCTCCTCAGAGGCTCGAAATTTAAAGAAAAAATTTATATTGTATATATGTTTATATTTTTTTTTTTAATAAAAAATTATAATCTATTAATTAATTCATTAACAAAACTAATAATATTATGATTATTTTAGCCTATTAAACTAAGGGTGTTTTAAAATATCTGAATCCGAAACCGAATCCGAAACCGAATCCGAAATATCCAAAAATTCGAAATTCGGATATCCGAAATTTTGGATTCGGATTAGGATAGTGATTTTGAGCATATTCGGATATTTCGGATATCCGAAATATCCAAAATATATTTTTTTATAAAAATTTAAAAAATTAAATATTAATTAAATATATTGGATAAGTTCAGATATTTTGGATATTTTAATATAAACTTCGGATAAATGAAAAAAATTCAATAAACTTAAATATTTTTATAAAACTTATTAATAATACATTTTTTTAAAAAATTTCGGATATCCGAAATTTCAGATTCGGATAGTGAAAACCACTATCCGAAATTTTTGGATATCCGAATTTGAACACCCCTACATTAAACTTTATTTATAGCTCATTAACATAGCTATTAAGAGCAAAGTATTGGAGAACATGAATTGTGAAAACGATCGAGAACTTTGCTTTCCAAAAACGCTAGGAGATCATTCGATTCGCTTAAATAAGTAAAATAAATTATTTTGCTACAATACATTAGTTTTGTTCATTGTCATAAGAATTATCATCGTATTATAAATTTCTATTTACAAGTTATTCAGTATAGACTTTTTTATATGTCATAGTATAGGGACCCGTTTTTTGTTCTCGCCCCGAACCCAAAATCTCTTAAGAATTCTCAGGACCGGAGTATGTCTTACAAATATAAATTAAAACAATGATAATATTGTTTGGGTGGGAAGTATATATCTACTTTACTTGATTATATACCGACGTTTGTTTTTTTAATTAAAATTTAGCATCTTTAACAAAAGAAGATGTAAAGCTTCTAACTATTTTGAATTCAAATAACAATTACAGCAGAAGTCAAAGAAAACAACTAGTCGTTAAAATATATTCACATGAATCGTTTATTTATATGTGAATCACTTATTTAGAGAGTATAAGAACAATATGATATAATTACATATAGTACTTGATAATTAAATGTGATTTAGAATAAAGTACGAAACATGACTACTTAAACATTTATGTATGTATAAATGCTTATATATTTGAGGTCTACTCTTACAATTTGTTTTATTTAACAAATTCGGTACTAAATATATTTTAACAATACATGTAATATTGCTGGTGCTACAGGGGCCTTCACGCAGTGCCTAAGAATGTGTATAATTTTTTCTTGTAAACAATAAACCACAGTTAAAATTATTTAGTTAAACTTAAAATTTGCGAGTCGGTATTTAACAAAAACCTAAAGCAAGGAAAAAAGAATAAATAAAAAATTGAAAATTTAAGTTCCCATATATCTACACCACTTTTTATGTTATAAAGACATTCCACATGTTTATTTAGACCTTCCTCTAAATTTACGTATGTTTTGCGACAAGACTTTACTTTTATCTTTTGAGAATAAGAATAACATCATTTTAACACTTATGGACTGTGTTCTCTTTGATATAAAATCTTTGTTTTCCTTTTATATGAAAGTATATTATACTAGTTTAGTATACCGTGTGTTACACGGATTAAATAAATAAAAGTATCAAATATTTTGTAATAAAATTTAAAAAAATATAGAACAACAGTCAGATAAAATATGATTAAATTTTATAAAAATAAGTACTTCAAGTAAATAACATCATTTTAGACTTTCTTTTATAAAATTATTTATTATTTTGCTTTTTAAAATTAATTTCATTTTTTAAACCATCCTTATAATACTTGAAACTTTTTAAAAAGTTTGTGTTTAAGGAAAAGTGTTAAGAAAATTTTTATATTTTGTGTTCTTTTTTAATGTTTGTTTTTTAATAAAAAACTATGATTTTTAATTTTTACAATATATGTAATTTATCATTTATTAGGAGAAAGAGGCGGGAAAACTAATATGAGAAATGCCTAATATTTTGACAAGTGACACTTCAAAACTTTCTTTTATAATATAGATTTTAAATATAACTACACAATATTTTTATGTATTACAAATACGATAAAATATAGAACAAGCGATCTAAATACCCGTATTGAGTATTCATACAAGCATTATTCTGCAAGAAGATTGTTGTCTCTAACCATGTCTCTCTTTTAATCGATACTAATATACGTTTTATAATAATAATTGTAATAGAAAACAAGGGGGAAATAACAAAAAGCATGGGATTAAAAGAAAGTCCAAATCATGCAGGCAGATAAAATTATATATCTAATTAAATGGTAATATTTGTGTTGAGTCGAACATAATGAATATAATTGGTATGTTTATTAAAGATAATTATCATCAACAATAATATCTTATATTCAGATAAAAAAATAACTAAATTACTTGTTTTGTCAACTTTCACTAACATATAACAAATAGATGCCACCTTATATGAGCACAACACAAAGTTTTTAACTTTATGTTTGAAATGTTATATATGTAAAATTATCCTCAAAGAAAACATGTTGGAACAAGTCAAACATTTATGCACATATTGGTTAAGTTAATTACGTATGTTGTCATATACTATTCGCAGTCCCTTTTAATGTTATCAAATCTGTATTAATTTTATATTTGTTAATAACTTGTGTGAGGTGTGTGACTATGCAATATTTTAGAATTTTTTAGAATCTCAAACTTCACCCTATGAATGCGTATACATAATGAAGAAGATTAAACTAAAAAAATAAAATTTGTCTGATAAACCTAAGAAATACTTGTATCTACTTCTAAATCTGATTAAACAAACTTTAATTGAACTCTTTTCTACAACGTTAATTAAAATCAGCTTGTTGAACCCTAAAACTAACCTTAAAATCTATACGCTAAGAGCATTAACAATCCGTTTTCTAAATTTATGTGAGTGTATTTCCTATATTATATGGTATGATTATAAGTGGTTGTGAGTGAAAGATATGAGAAATTTACTGTTCAATATGTATTTTTAGAAAACACTGTTTAAAACCCTATAATATTTTTAATATAAATTTTAATTGTTGTGAGTGGAGCAAAGAGAAAAAGTAATGATAAAGTAAAAAATAAAAAAGAAAAATAATAATTTTTAATGTAATTATATAGATAAGATAGAAAATAAGTTATGAATATAAACTTTAAAAGTTAAACTAAAACTTACATCCTAAAAGCTAAAACCTTATATCATGATGTTTGATCAATCCTTTCATACATTCTTTAATTCATTTGATGGGATGTCAATCTGTTTGTTCCTTATGGTCAAAGTGTTACGCGAACTCGACGGCATTCGATGCTAGACATTTTAAGACTTTCTTTGTTATATAATTGCTAGTTTGTTGAAGTTTTTTAGGTTTGCATTCAAATTTTGACGGGATAACTTTATAAAATATTAATCAATTTTAATGACCTGATTGTGACAAAAAAATTATGACCTGATTGTGACAAAAAAAATATAATGACCTGATTGTGACAAAAAAATTATAAATGACCTGATTGAGACTAAAATATTTATAAGTGACCTGATTAAGACAAATAAATTTATAAGTGACCTGATTAAACAATCTTAAATTTGATTAATATTTTATAAATTATCCGTCAAAATTTGACCTGATTGTGATAGGATTGGGGTTTAATTACAGGTCTTCCTGATAGGGTTGGGGTGTTACTATGATAGGAATCCGTACCTGTCACACCCTCAAAATCCGCTAACGGGATTTTACCGTCAGGCGTGTGACACACCAGGATCTCAGATAAGCATCAGTTACACCAAACATAGTTATTACAAACATAACATTAAATGATTAGTTGTTTAAATCAAACATGAGTGTTTCAGACTTGCGAAGCGTTTCGAAAACAGAAATCAACAGTGAATCGTTTCAACACGCGTTTCAACCATAAGAATCAATAGCGTTTCACAAATTAAACCAGTTGGGTTGTGATGTATGCCATGCATGCATCCTAGCTGAGTTCTTAATCTTGTGCGTTTCTGTGACCTGAGAAAACATGCTAAAATGTGTCAACATAAAGTTGGTGAGTCCACAGGTTTTAATCAACAAGAAATGTACCAGAAAGCGTTTCATATGTTTCATCAACCAGAACTGTGTCCGAAAAGCGTTTCACATGGTTTAGATATAAAGCATATCGATAGGTCGCGAGCCTATAAACAAGTTAGTTAGTGTTTCAAACCGAAGCTAACTGTGTGTGTTTAGTGCCTTTCCACCACGTCTTAACCGACCGTGGCAATCGTTACAGGTCAATTTAGCACCCGTTCGACCTCCAATCAAGCTAGCGCGACTAGCCCGGCGGGTTTGTCAGACCCAGTAGTACTACTCAAAATTACCTCGCTAATCGTGTTACTAACGGTTTATACTGTAAGGACTTTCAAATGCGTTTCGCACTAACATAAAAAGCGATATCAATAATACTGGCAACCATGACAAAAATAGTGTTTGCATGTTTCCTCCCCCAAAAAGAAAAGAAGTAAAAAGGGCCGTGGAACTCACCTTGGATCGATGTAATGTATATGAACAAGAACTTCAAAGAATTGGGCAATGCACGATCAAACACGTTCAATACCTATTATTGTTTGTAATGGAGTCTTTATATAATACGATATATTTGGTAAGGTTTGGTCGATTTGATTTAACACGAGGCACACACACAATTAGATGTATATATATGTTACAATATTTTTATAGATTTTGTATTAATAAATAATTATCAATAAGCATTAAGTTTTACCAACAATTATTTACATTTTGATTTTACTGAAAGGTTTTCATATATGTATTTAAATTTAAAATATAAAATGATATGGTTTAATTATATAATTTATAATTATCCAAGAATATTTACAAATAAGGATAATCACATTATGGCATTTTGATTAATAATAAGGTATTATATATTTTACAAGAAATAACCCACAATTTCATTTATAAATAATTTGGGAATTGATAAAATATATTAATCTTATATTAAATATAATGTTTATTTTATAGAAAAACTATTTAGAATTTTATAAATATTTATGTATAATTTCTATGATTTTTATGATTATTGCATAGTTATACATGATTTAGAATTTATTTTACAAAAATATATTTTTGTACTTTTAAATAATATTTTATAAAATTTTATTAAAGTTTTTAAATAAAATAAATTTACAAAAAACTGTTTTGTAAGGTTTAAAATAAGGGAAACTTATAAAATTTATTTTATAATTTTTAGGAATTTTTCCATATTTTTAAAGTATTTTAAAAAGCTTAAAAAATAAAACAAATAAAAAGAGGCTGCCCGGATCGAACCCGGTCCTCTCCCTGCCCACACACACACCGAACCAGTAAACCAAGGCTCTAAGCAGCGATACAACTCCACCCGAAATATTTATATATTAATGTTTCCTGTTTCCCCCCAATCGAAGAACCCTAGGTTCGAATCCGATTCAATTGAAGCCTAATTTGATTTCGATTGCTTCTGATATCATGGGGCTTTTGTTCCCCATGAAAATTCGAGTGTGTGTGAGTGTCTAATTACCTGTATGGTGTCGATTTGGGACTGAATTTGATGAAGAACAGGTCGCGGCCGGTTGATGATCAATGGGTGAGAATTACTTAATGATAATCAAATTAATTTCATGGGTAGCTTTGAACAATGGTCAGGACTAAAAGCCCTCTGTCGATTACAAGTTATAGAGGTCAGAGGGTGGGTTTCGATAGAGTTGCAGGTTTCGGCCGAGAGAGGTAATCGAATTCGAAGTGTTTGTATGTTATAGATTGTATTGATAGGTGCATTCGATTAGGAACCGATCAATGAGTATTTATACTCGATTATTTGTATTAATTTAGTGTTATAATGCTCGATTTCGTGGGTGGGTCGGCCGAAAGCAAAATGGTCGGGTTTAGTGGACCATTATCGAAACTTTTCCCTATTAGTGCGTGTATTAGTGATCAACTCTGTCCCACGAGCATTTTGATATATTGTGGGTCGAATGGACCGTTTTGAGGTCGTTTGGTGTTCGCCGGAAGGTCGCCGGCGGCGGCCGAATTGTCGCCGGGAAATCGAGGGTTGGGCGGGGGTTGGGTTGTAAATATTTATTTTACAGAATGGTCCCTGTGGTTTGAAATGTTTATATTTATGTTTTAAGTTTTTAAAACTAAGTTTTAAAAATTACAGAATTCCCCCTGGACTTATAAATCCAATTTTTATAAATTCTTATAAATTATTAATAATATAATATTTTAATTATTATTATTATTATCATTATTAACATTATTTTTAATAATAATAATATTATTATTATTATCATTGTTTTTATTATTATTAATATTATTCAATAATATAAAAAAAATATGAATACTAATTTGTAAAATCACCTAACTATTATATTTAAAAAAAATTCCGGGTTGTCACATCATCCCCTGTTAGAGGAATTTTCGTCCCGAAAATTAAGATGTACTGACAATATTCTTGAACAGGTTAGGATGCTTGCGCATCATTTCGTCCTCTTCTTCCCAAGTGATCTCAGGACCACTCTGGAGTTCCACCGAACTTTGACAATAGGGATACGACTGTGTTTGAGTGTCTTGACCTCTCGGTCAGTATTTTCATAATTTAACTGTTCTTACTTTCTAGCTATTGCCATTTCCTAATTCTGATTGTTTCTAACTTGTCCTTGGGTCCTAATCGACCTAGGGCACACTTATGGTAATGGTCAACCTCCTTAATGTCCATGTTTAACGCATGTTAGCTAAATCGTATTAACCAACATACCTAGGTTTACAACATTAGCATTCTTGTCTTCCTTACCGCTAGATTGCTTGTTCCACCCTCCAACTTCTTTCTACTACTTACTAGATTTTCCCAGTGTCCTTCTTATTCTAATTGGTCTAATGTCATAAGGTATGACATCAGCTTTGTCAATTCATGGAGTTTTGTTGGTATAAAGAGCACGACCTAACCCTACTATTGCGTGATTTTAGAATTACAATTCTAACTTTTCATTCCTTAAGTAATAGTACTCAATCACCAAGGCTTTGAACTCACCTCAATAACCCTATATATAGGCATCACCCGTATACTAAGAATGTGCTTAAACCGGTTACACGACATCCTAATTTCCTTAGTATCATCCTAAAGAATATGTACAATAAGTTTCATCACTCTTCTATATTTCCTGTAGTTCACTTCCATTCTAAGTATTCAATCAGTTCCTCAGTTACCGAAATACTAAGTGGAGGTATGTATCTTAAAATGATTGGAAATACCATGAAGGCCCTAAGTAGGACAGGACTTAAGTAATAGCAAGTGTTAGTAATGTTTTGTTACCCTTAACAAGGTCTTACTAGAATTAGCACCCTAGGGTATAGAGTAGAAACTTGTAATACTCATGATCGTTATCTCATGGTAAGATTAACCAGACTTCTTATGACAGACAATTTCGGCTTGGTTTTTAGATAACCAATCCATGCCAACAACTACATCAAAACTACCAGTGTGACAGGCATCAGATCTATTCCTAACTCATGTCCAGGCAATCCTAGTTTACCTCCCTTAATGATGTGAGTTGCCTCAGTTAGTTTCCTATCAGTTAATTCTACAGTGTAACTAGGTTTCATTTCAACTAAGGTTACGTCTAGGATGTTAACAAAACTCTTATCAGCACCGTATCAAACAGTATAGAAGTAAAACCACCATTCAAAGGAAACGTACCAGTAACCACATCCTAATCATCCCTTGCCTCACCAGAGCCAATCACAAAAACTCGACCTTTGGCACCATTTCCATGTTTGTTGTTTCCATCATTGCCCCTGTTGCCATTCTTCAGTTGTGGGCAATCCTTCTTGTAGTGGCCCTCCTTACCACATTCATAACAGCCCCTGGTCGCTCCGCCCTGGCGTTGTTGAGGTTGTTGCCTAGCCATTAGATCACCCCTGCAATCCCTAGCAATATGACCCGTCTTGCCACATCTTTGGCAACGAAACGATCACACTGACCATAATGATGGAAGTTGCACTTGTTACACTTTGGGTTTTTGCCAACGTAGTTGTTCGATCCCTGACCATTATTGTTGTTCTGATTGTTGTTTATGAAGCTTCTAGATGAATCAAACTTTCTGATTGGTTGTTGATCGGATCTTGAAGACTTACTATCATTACCATCCCATTTCCTTTTATGTTCGAATGGTCCAGAGGTGGCGCCACGTTTAGGTAGGATACCATGTGCCACTGCCTGATCAGTGAGCTTGTGAGCCAGTCGAATAGCCTGCTGAATTGTGGCAGGATCAGCAGCTATAACACTAGCTTGATTTGAGGAGCTAGGCCTCAATGTACTTTTTAATCCGTTTGTAGGCCGGGGTCACCATTTGGGGACATAGAGTAGCCAACTCGTGTGAACGAGTCGTGTACTCCTCAATTTCAGAGCCAGTCATTTTGAGATTCCAAAACTCAGCTTCTAGCTTCTGGACCTCGTTTCTGGGGCAATATTCTTCTTTCATCAGTGTTTTGAATCATCCCAAGGCATACCGTTAGCAGTATCAGTCCAAAGTTTGAACCTGTGAATTCCACCATGTCAAAGCTGGTCCTTCCAGTGTGCCGGAGGCGTACTTGACACGACTTCCAGCAGGACAGTTGCACATGGCGAACACTGATTCGAGCTTCTCTAGCCAGCGAAGTAGTGTGACAGCACCTTCAGAACCGCTGAAAGAGTGAGGCTTACAGTCCATAACATCTGTAGGTACAGGCTGTTGGGCCTCCTTGATTCAGATTCTGGTTGTTCTGGTTCTGGTTGCGGATCTGTTCATAGGCTGTGAGCGCATTAGTAACTCGCTCATTAATGATGGCATCCAACTCAGCTTGAGTCAGGTTGATGTTTCCGTGTCCCCTCGGGCGTCCAGGTCTCCTTCCAGACATGATTCTTCAGTTCACAATGTACGACAGTCACTATCGAATTATAACTATTAATAACATTAATTTGTTTCATACTAGTAGGAATAGGGGATTTGTTTGCATATCGATAGTGAGGCTTCATGAGAATCCGAGACAAGTACGATAGAGTTAAGGAAGTAATGTGTGTTGTTCTCCTTGTTTGTCATCGTGAGTGTTTGAAAAGAGTTTCGCGTTCCCAAGTGGTAATGGTGGATTCGGGTTGTCGTTGCTTCAACTCCGAGAGTGAAGAATTATGTGTAGATGTTGGAAGTGAGCGAGCGGAACTCCCCACCCTCTATTAGTCGAGGATGATACATGTGACCTAGATATTTGTGTATATTGACCATAGTTTATCACTCATCCCAGAAATCCCCAGGTAAGCATACCAGTCTCGCAATGAGATATTGCGATATGCTTGCCTTAGCCCGAGGGCCTTTTGCCAGGAAATCCAGAATACAGGTGTCTATGTGTCACACAAATTTCTTTGGTTCATGGAATAAAACTTTAGAGAGAAATTAAAGGCACGAGTTATCAGTTCTTTTCCTCTGGTATCTATGGGTCATGGAAATATGTTAAAGCAATAGTTCTCAGAGTTATCAGTTTCTTTTCCTCAGGTATCTATGTGTCACAGAAGTATGTTAAAGCAACAGTTCTCAGGCATCTAAAGTGTCACACCCTCAAATTCCGGGTCTGGAATCTATCACGGAGGGTGAACAAACAGGATCGAACACAGTAGTCACACATGAGATGCAGTTATCTATATATAGTTTTTAGATAATCATTACAATAATGTTCAGAGTAATATTATGCGTAGCGGAAGTAATATAAATTGTTTCATGACAACATGTCTTAATCATATTTTAGATAGTAATCAATAGGTATCTTGAGCTCTTATATGATCCTACGTGCATGTCCATAAGCTCCTAATAGATACCTGAGAATACACGTAAATCAAGTGTCAACACAGGGTTGGTGAGTTCATAGGTAAAAAACATACTGATAAATCATCAATTATCATCAATTAGGATTTACTGTAAAAGTGTGAGTTTAATTTACTCACCGGTATATGAATAGCCTGTCGGAACCCTTTTATATTAAGGTGAACTCGCTATCCCACATACCCACTATGTACAGCCCAACAAGTCCTTCACATAGGATTTGTCCATGTACCATAGTTTAATATCCTTTTCATGTGTATATTATATTATCATAATAATTTCAAATCAGAGGGAGCAATTCTCCTTTACATTTATCCTCATATGGTTGTAAGTGGAACTATATTGCAAACTATATATAGTGCACATCTGCCTTCTCACTACAGAAACAGTCATCCCAAATGACAACAAGATCTTTGTGCATCTGATATGGATCATATGTCCATACCTTTATGGGGGTAAGTCACTCCCCGATAGTACTATCCAAAAAATCCCTGCTTATTTATAGTCCAGTTTACAGAGAAGGATTTTCATAATAACTATATGTAATCATAAATGTGATCAAATTATTATTTAACATAATACACAAAATAATTTGTAATTTCAGTTACAACATGTATTCCAGCCCCAAAATATTTAAATGATTAAAAGGGGAATAGTTATGAACTCACCTCAGTCCTTGTGTGGTGTTGACAACCTAGTAAATCCTGCTAAGGAATTATATTTCGCGTCAGCAAACAGATACAAATCCAAAACTAAATAAGTTAGATCTTGAACCTGGTGTTCATTGATCTAGGATTTGGTTTTCGGGGATTTGTTATAAACATATAATTAAATCATTTAATTATTTTTGTTAATAATTAATGATTTATATAACATTTAATTAGCTTAATAATGATTTTAACATATCATTATATTCTAATTAAATTATAGATGTTATATTAACATATAAGTCTATATTTAATTTTTGTAAGATTTTATAAATATTTAAATTTATAAAGTTTACTTTGTATTTATATTACCAAATAAGTCCATAAAATATTATAACATCCATTAATAATTTGATGATTTAATTTATTATTTGGAATCCATTTTTATATGGATAATAATTTATAACACATGTAATATTTATTTACATAATAATTAGGCTTTTAAATAATTATCTTTCTATAATTATTATGATTTATCATTAATAAAAATGATATGGTGTCCAATTAATGGATTAATACTTTAAATCATAATTTAAAGTTTATTTTATAAAAAGGTTATTTATAATATTTTTAAATAATATTTTATAAATTTTATTTAAAGTATTTTTAATTAAATAATTACAGAAAAATATTTAATGGTGTTAAAAATAAAGAAGCTTTTTAAAATTATTTTTATAATTTTTAATAATTTTTATATATTTTTAAATAGCCTAAAAGGCTTAAAAAAAATATTGGGAGGGGCCGGGTTCGAACCCGCGACCTCCTCCCCACAACCCAAACCCGAACCAGTGAGCCAAAGGCTCCTAATCGTTTAGAACTCCGGCCCAATTAAAGTTAAGACAACCCGAATGTTCATCCCCAAATCAAGAACCCTAGAATTCAATTCGATCAAATTGATACTCAATTCGAAGATGATAATGTATAGGCTCATGGGGCTTTTGTTCCCCATGATCATTCGAATGTATACAGTATTCAATTACCTAATTGAAGTCGAATTGGTGATGATTCTTCGAAGAACATCGCGACAGGGGAAGAAGATCAAATGCTATCCAATGATGTTGTTAATCAAATTCCTTTTACAGGAAGCTTCTATCGGTATTGATGATCAAACCCTCTGTCAATTTCGAGTTATAATGGTTCTAAGTGGGTATTCGAGTGAGTTGCAGTCGCGGGGAAGACAGAATCAAATCGAGGTTTCTGTGTGTTTTAGGTTGCAATTGGGATTTGTATTCGATTATAAACTTTCAGATTATGGAGTAGGTGTGATTACTTTGATTATCAAAGTGTTTTAGTGCATTTGGTAGTGGTGGTCGGCCGAAATAATTCGGTTTAGTGGTAATCGCACCTAATCCACCCGATTATTCAAATTGTAGTGGGGTACGAGTTCGATTATCGTTCTAGAAACGTTTGGTATTGATTTTTGGGTCAAAATCGATTTTATAATGGCTTTTGGGCTCGCCGGAGAGCCGCCGGCGACCGGCCGGAATGTTGCCGGAAAACGAGGGATCGGGGTGGGGGTTTTAAAATTTACAGAATGGTCCCTGTGGTTTTACTACTAACATTTTATGGTTTAAAGTTTATAAAACAAGTTTGAAGAATTACAATTACCCCCTGACTTTATTAAATTAAGTTTAATAAATTTTTATAAACTATTATAATAATATAATAATATCATTATTATTATTATTATCATTGTTAACATTTATTATTATTAATAATATCATTATTATTATATTATTGTTATCATTATTTTATTATTAATATATCATTATTAAATAATAATAAAAATATAAAAACTAATGTGTAAATCATATAAGTAATACTATATATGAATAAACCGAGAATTTTTCCGATTGTCACATCATCCCCCTGTTACAGGAATTTTCGTCCCGAAAATTAAGAAGTACTGGCAACATTCTTGAACAGGTTAGATTTTGCGCATCATTTCGTCCTCTCGTTCCCAGTGAACTCAGGACCACGCCGGGAGTTCCACCGAACTCTGACAATCGGAATCTTGCTATGCTTTAGTTGTTTCACTTCTTATCCATGATTTCAACTGGTTCCTCGATAAACCTGAGTTTCTCATCTACTTGCAGTTCCTCTAAAGGCACAACAAGTGATTCATCGGATAAACCTTCCTTAGATTGGATACGTGAAACACATTATGCACACCACCAAGTTCAGCAGGTAGATTTAATTCATAGGCTACTGGGCCGATCCTTCTGACAATTTCAAAAGGTCCCACGTAGCGAGGGTTCAATTTCCCTCGTTTCCCAAAGCGTATAACTCCCTTCCAGGGAGATACCTTTAGCAAAACTTTATCCCCTTCCTGAAATTCCAGTGGCTTGCGGCGTTTATCAGCATAGCTTTTCTGGCGATCCCTGGCAGCAGCCATGCGTTCTCTTATCTGGACAATTTTCTCATGAGTTTCAAAGATCAACTCTGGACCAGTAAGTTGACTATCTCCAATTCTGCCCAGCAAAGCGGTGATCTACATTTACGTCCATATAAGGCCTCGAATGGTGCCGCCTTGATGCTCGAATGATAGCTATTGTTATATGAGAACTCTACCAAAGGTAAATGACCTTCCCAGTTCTTTCCAAAGTCAATAACACAAGCCCGAGCATATCCTCAAGAGTCTGTATGGTTCTTTCACTTTGACCATCAGTTTGAGGGTGATAGGCTGTGCTCATATCTAGGCGAGTGCCTAGAGCTTTCTGAAGTTACCCCAGAAGATTGATGTAAACCGTGCATCACGATCAGAGATAATAGACACTGGCACTCCGTGTCTAGAGATAATTTCTTTGATGTACACCCTTGCAAGCTTCTCCATCTTGTCTTTCTCACGGATGGGTATGAAATGAGCGGATTTGGTGAGACGGTCAACGATAACCCAAATGGTGTCATTGCCCGTTTGAGATTTGGGTAAACCCGTGACGAAATCCATGGTTATCATTTCCCATTTCCACACGGGAATTTCTGGTTGGGTCAACATTCCTGAAGGCTTTTGGTATTCGACCTTGACTTTAGAACAAGTCAAGCACTTTGAGACATAGGTTGCAATGTCTGCCTTCATTCTTGCCACCAGTAAACAAGCTTCAAGTCGTAATACATCTTATCTGCACCTGGGTGGATAGAGTATCTAGACTTGTGGGCTTCATCCATAATCAAGCTCCTCAGATTCCATATAGGGGTACCCAAATCCTTCCTGCTATAAAGCGTATCCCATCCGAATGAACCTCAAACTGTTGTCTAGCCCTCGAAGGTTTTCATCTTTAATGTTCTCTTCTTTCAGGCTTTAGTTTGAGCATTCAAGATTTGTGCCGGCAGGTTGCTTTGAATGGTAAGTTGTAGAGCTCGCACTCTACGAGGTTTCACATGTTCTTTCCTACTCAAAGCATCAGCCACAATATTTGCTTTACCAGGATGGTACTTGATGGCACAATCATAATCGTTTAGTAGTTCAAGCCACCTCCTCTGCCTCATGTTCAGCTCCTTTTGATTATACAGGTGTTGAAGACTCTTGTGATCGGTATAAATAGTGCACTTAGTACCGTACAAGTAATGTCTCCATAATTTAAGAGCAAACACAACAGCTCCCAGTTCTAGATCATGAGTTGCATAGTTCTTCTCATGAGACTTTAACTGTCTTGAGGCATAGGCTATGACTTTGTCTCGCTGCATCAAAACACATCCCAGTCCCTGAACAGAAGCATCACAGTAGACTACAAAGTCTTTAATACCGTCGGGTAGGGACAATATAGGTGCACTGCACAACTTCTGTTTCAGTGTTTGAAAGCAGCCTCTTGCTTGAACCCCCAATGATATGCTACCCCCTTTTGGGTAAGCATGGTCAATGGTTGAGCTATCTTGGAAAATCCTCGATAAATCTCCTGTAATAGCCGGCTAGTCCCAGAAATTGTCTAATTTCCGTTGGATTAGAAGGTGTAGCCAACTTTGATGGATTCAAATAGCTGGGTCTACATGAATTCCATTAGCATCAATCACATGACCAAGAATTGAACTTCTTTAAGCCAGAAATCACATTTCGAGAACTTAGCATAGAGCTCCTCTCTCTTTAGTAGTTCAAGACCAATCTCATATGTTCTTCATGCTCACTCTCATTTTTGGAATAGATCAAGATGTCATCAATAAAGACAATGACAAACTTGTCTAATAAGGCTTGCATACACGATTCATGAGATCCATGAATACGGCAGGTGCATTTGTTAGCCCAAACGGCATGACTGTGAACTCAAAGTGACCGTATCGCGTTCTGAAAGCCGTCTTCATAATATCTTCATCTCTGACCCTCAGCTGATGATAACCGCTCTAAGATCTATCTTGGAGTAAATGCTTGAACCTTGCAGTGGTCAAATAAGTCGTCAATACGTGGCAAGGGATAACGGTTCTTGATCGTCACTTTGTTCAGTTCCGATAGTCAATGCACATTCTGAAGGTTCCGTTTTCTTCTTCACAATAACATTGGTGCTCCCCATGGTGACGAGCTAGGTCGAATGAATCCTTTATCAAGGAGTTCCCTAAGCTGGTCAGATAGTTCTTTTAATTCAGAAGGTGCGAGACGTATGGTGCCCGAGCTATAGGTGTAGCTCCAGCACTAACTCGATTGAAACCTCGACCTCCTCTTTTAGGGGGCAACCCAGGCAGTTCATCAGGAAACACTTCAGGAAATTCCCTGACGACGGTACATCTTCAATCTTCCTTTCCTTCTTCTCTTGTCAGTGACTAAGGCTAGGATAGCATTATGTCCTTTTCGAAGACATTTTTGAGCCTTCAAGAAGAAATAACTCCCATCACAACACCAGTCTTACTCCCTCCAACACCACAGGACTTCATCATTTGGTAGGGGATACGAATCATTTTGTCTTTACAGATAATTTCTGCAGAGTTTTTGGATAGCCAATCCATACCAACTACCACATCGAAGCTTCCCAAAGTAATGGGCATGAGGTCTATTGGTAGGATATGACCTGATAATCTAATGTACAATTTTTCAGGATTTGTGATGCGGTCAAGGATTTACCATTTGCTACTTCTACAACATATGGCTCATCTAGGGGTACAGGTTCTACATTCAAGTGCTTATAGAAAGTATTAGATACGAAGCTTCTATCAGCTCCCGTGTCAAATAATACTAGGCATAAACATTATTCACCAAAAATTTTCCCATAATAACGTTAGGGTCTTTTAGAGCCTCACCTTTGCCAATAACGAAAGCTCTGCCCTTGGCTGTATCTTTCTTTTCCCCAGTGCAGTCTTTAGCAATATGGCCCTTTTCTCCCACATTTGAAACAAATAACTTCCTTCTTTCCACCATTCTGCTGATTACCATCCTTCTTTCCTTGGTCTTGAGTCTTGGTCCTACATTCAGGAGCAGTGTGCCCCCTCCTGTTGCATTTGTAGCAAATGATTGCAGTACATTTGCCATGGTGACGCTTGCTACACCTCTGACATCTAGGCGGAATGCCCTGATTGTCATGGTGCTTTTTCTGATCTTGCTTCTTGCTTGTACCTTGACTCTCACTTTCTTTAGCATCTTCAAACTTTCTCTTTCCCGAGCTTTCAGCAGCAACGCCCTTACCCTTGTTTCTTGGTGGTAACTTCCCCTGAGCCACAGCCTCATTAGTCAGCTTGTGAGCTATCCTAATGGCCTGTTGGATTGAAGTGGGTTGGAGGAAGTGACCATAGATGAATGACCGGAGACAGTCCACGATATAGCCTTCAATTCTTCTGTGAGCAGGCTCCATCATATGAGGACACAAAGTTGCGTACTCATGATTTTCGGTGGTATACTTTTCAATTTCAGATCCCACCATTTTATGGTTCCAGCACTCGGTTTCAAACCTTTGTACTTCTTCTCTCGGACAGAATTCTTCCATCATCAGTTGTTTGAATTCCTCCCAATCCATAGCATTGGCTAGGGAGAGAGTAAGTCTTGAAACTTCTGTCTTCCAGAACGAGAGTGCAGCTCCACTCAAGGCTCCGGAGGCATACTTGGTCCTACTCTCATCGGGACATTCAGATATAGCGAAGATGGATTCACATTTCTCGAACCACCTTATGAGCCAATGGCCCTTCTGCCCCAGTGAAGATATCTGGTTTGCAGTCTAGGAACTTTATTACGAATAGTGATGACCATTCTGAGCAGCCTGAGTGGCTAGGGCTGCAGCAACACCTTGATTGACCAAGGCTTGTATTTCTTCAGGAGTCATCCCTATTGGGTCAGTTCTTCTGGCGCGTCCTCTACCTCTGCCTCTGCCCGCTGGTGCGTCCATCTATCATGAAATTGTTTGATGAGAATTCACACTTTGACATATTCAATAGATGCATTTTATATCAAATATTCAAAGTATGGACAATTACTGTAGGACAGATGGGAATTTAAGAAAACTGGATTTTTCGATTAAATTCGGCAAGGCACGAGTACTAAGGAAACAAGTCTCGCTTTAGGTTAGGACAAGCGTAGCTTAGATTATCGAATGGGAACATATCAAGGTAATTTGACCTATTTGCCTTAAAGACTTGTATGATCGCAGTAACTTCACGTGCTACAATAGCAGAAATCTTACAGCCAGAGTTTCTAGACCGTGAACGGATTTGACAAGAAGCCATTCTGAAAGATCATTAAGATTTTTCATGGAAATCATGAAACGACATGAGAATTTGGCATAATAGCAATGAGATGTTAGGGTGTAATCGTTTGATTCGTAAATCAAAGCGAGTACGTTGACTAATCAAGTATTGAGTCAATCACAACTTTGTTGAAGACATGCGTACCTATAAGCAGATACTCATCCCAAGGGTTCCCAGGTAAGGTAAACAGGTCCATCGTTGATTTGGATATATGCGAATACCTTGCCTAGACAGAACACCCCGAGATACAGGCATCACGCTCTTCCAGCATTACATGTTTCAAGTTGTAAGACACAGACTTTGACGAGAATAAAAAAAATTGATTTGGGCACGATGATAAGTGTAGATCCCACATGTCGTTGAGAATAAGTTTAGGAATGATCGAAAGAGTCAAAGAGTCAAGTTATGTTTAGGAACACAACTATCTAAGTTTAAGCATATAACTTCTTAATCCTATCAATCTCTAACTAAGGCAATTTACTTTGTGCAACTATTGTGTGTGGCTATAGGCTAGATGCAATCCTAACTACTCAGTATAACCAGTGGCTCTGATACCAATCTGTCACACCCTCAAATTCCGGGTCTGGAATCTATCACGGAGGGGTGAACAAACAGGATCGAACACAGTAGTCACACATGAGATGCAGTTATCTATATGATAGTTTTTAGATAATCATTACAATAATGTTCAGAGTAATATTATGCGTAGCGGAAGTAAATATAATTGTTTCATGACAACATGTCTTAATCATATTTTAGATATAATCAATAGGTATCTTGAGCTCTATATGATCCTACGTGCATGTCCATAAGCTCCTAGTAGATACCTGAGAATACACGTAAATCAAGTGTCAACACAGGGTTGGTGAGTTCATAGGTAAGTAAAACATACTGATAAATCATCAATTATCATCAATTAGGATTTACTGTAAAAGTGTGAGTTTAATTTACTCACTGGTATATGAATAGCCTGTCGGGACCCTTTATATTAAGGTGAACTCGCTATCCCACATACCCACTATGTACAAGCCCAACAAGTCCTTCATATAGGATTTGTCCATGTACCATAGTTTAATATCCTTTTCATGTGTATATTATATATCATAATAATTTCAAATCAAGGGAGCAAATCCTCCTTTACATTTATCCTCATATGGGTTGTAAGTGGAACTATATTGCAAACTATATAGTGCACATCTGCCTTCTCACTACAGAAACAGTCATCCCAAATGACAACAAGATCTTTGTGCATCTGATATGGATCACATGTCCAACCTTTGTGGGGGTAAGTCACTCCCCGATAGTACTATCCAAAAGATCCCTGCTTATTTATAGTCCAGTTACAGAGAAGGATTTTCATAATAACCATATGTAATCATAAATGTGATCAAATTATTATTTAACATAATACACAAAAATAATTTGTAATTTCATTTACAACATGTATTCCAGCCCCAAAATATTTAAATGATTAAAAGGGGAATAGTTATGAACTCACCTCAGTCCTTGTGTGGTGTTGACAACCTAGTAAATTCCTGCTAAGGAATTATATTTCACGTAAGCAACAGATACAAATCCAAACCTAAATAAGTTAGATCTTGAACCTGGTGTTCAATTGATCTAGGATTTGGTTTTCGGGATTGTTATAAACATATAATTAAATCATTTATTATTTTTGTTAATAATTAATGATTTATATAACTTTATTAGCTTATAATAATTTTAACATATCATTATATTCTAATTAAATTATAGATGTTTATAACATATAAGTATATATTAATTTTTGTAAGATTTATAAATATTTAAATTATAAAGTTTACTTTGTATTTATATTACCAAAATAAGTCATAAATTTATACATCCATTAATAATTTGATGATTTAATTTATTATTTGGAAATCCATTTTTATATGGATAATAATTTATAACACGGTAATATTTATTTACATGATATTTTAGGCTTTTAAATAATTAATCTTTCTATAATTGTTATGATTTATCATTAAATAAAAATGATATGGTGTCCAATTAATGGATTAATACTTTAAATCATAA